>FNXX01000174.1:0-29048 GCA_900108845.1 Iljinskaea planisiliqua | reverse complement strand
AAATATGGATTGTGCCGACACCTAAATGAGGAATGAGAAGCATAAATACATTGGTCTTTTATTTATTTGGAGATCATGTTAATCAACTAAATCCTATAGACCGAAAAGTGGAATCTGGAACTAAAATGAGTCCTATAAAGATCAGAAAAGAAACTTCATTTCCCCAAATGCATAAAATATAATTTAAAAGAGTAAGAATGGTCATAACAAAAAATACCACTAGAAATATGCACTGTGGGACAACTAAATGAGGAATGATTAGCATAAATACTTGTTTCTTACTTATTGAGAGACACCGTTAATCAAGAAAATTCAATATATCAAAAACAGGAATCTGGAACTAAAATGAGTCAATTAAGATCAGAAAACTAACTTCTTGTCCCCAAATGCATTAATGGACAATTTTGAGGAGTAAGAATGGTCATAACAATGAATACCGCTAGAAATATGGATTGTGGGACACCTAAATGAGGAATGAGAAGCATAAATACATTATTTTTCATTAATTGAGAGACACCGTTAATCAACAAAATCCTATAGGCCAAAAACTGCAATCTGAACTAAAATGATTCCTATAAAGATTAGAAAAGAAACTTCATGTCCCCAAATGCATAAAACATAATTTAAAAGAGTAAGAATGGTCATAACAATGAATACCACTAGAAGTATGTACTGTGGGACACTAAATGAGGAATGAAAAACATAAATACCTTGTTTCTTACTCATTACGAGACACTGTTCATCACAAAATCTGATATACCAAATAGAGAATTTGGAACTGAAATGAGTCTAATGAAGATCAGAAAACTAATTTCTTGTCCCCAAATGCATAATGCATAATTTTAAGGAGTAAGAATGGTCATAACAATTAATAACCCTAGAAATATGCACTGTGGAACACCTAAATGAGGAATGAGAAGCATAATATACTCGTTTCTTACTCATTGAGAGACACCGTTAATCAACAAAAATCCAATATACCAAAAAGAGTAATCTGGAACTGAAATGAGTCCAATGAAGATCAGAAAACTAACTACTTGTCCCCAAATGCATAATTCATAATTTAAAAAGTAAGAATGGTTATAACAATGAATACCACTAGAAATATGGATTGTGGGACACCTAAATGAGGAATGAGAAGGATAAATATATTGGTCTTTATTTATTTGGAGACGCTGTTAATCAACTAAATCTATAGACGAAAAGTGGAATCTGGAACTAAAATGAGTCCTATAAAGATCGGAAATGAAACTTCATGTCCCCAAATGCATAAAATATAATTTAAAGAGTAAGAATGGTCATAACAAAGAGTACCACTAGAAATATGCACTGTGGGACAACTAAATGAGGAATGATTAGCATAAATACCTTGTTTCTTACTTATTGAGAGACACCGTTAATCAAGAAAATTCAATATAGCAAAAACAGGAATCTGGAACTAAAATGAGTCCTATAAAGATAAGAAAGAAACTTCATGTCCCCAAATGCATAAAAAATAATTTGAAAGAGTAAGAATTGTCATAACAATGACTACCACTAGAATATGCATAATATGCATAATGCATAATTTAAAATGAGTCCAATTAAGATCAGAAAACTAACTTCTTGTCCCCAAATGCAGAATGCACAATTTTGAGGAGTAAGAATGATCATTACAATGAATACCACTAGAAATATGGATTGTGGGACACCTAAATGAGGAATGAGAAGCATAAATACATTATTTTTCATTAATTGAGAGACACCGTTAATCAACAAAATTCCTATAGCCAAAAACTGCAATCTTGAACTAAAATGATTCCTATAAAGATTAGAAAAGAAAGTTCATGTCCCCAAATGCATAAAACACAATTTAAAAGAGTAAGAATGGTCATAACAATGAATACCACTAGAAATATGTACTGTGGGACACCTAAATGAGGAATGAGAAACATAAATACCTTGTTTCTTACTCATTACGAGACACTGTTCATCCACAAAATCTGATATACCAAAAGAGGAATTTGGAACTGAAATGACTCTAATGAAGATCAGAAAACTAATTTCTTGTCCCCAAATGTATAATGCATAATTTTAAGGAGTAAGAATGGTCATAACAATTAATAACCCTAGAAATATGCACTGTGGAACACCTAAATGAGGAATGAGAAGCATAAATACCTTGTTTCTTACTCATTGAGAGACACCGTTCATCAACAAAATCCAATATACCAAAAAGAGGAATCTGGAACTGAAATGAGTCCAATGAAGATCAGAAAACTAACTTATTGTCCCCAAATGCATAATTCATAATTTTAAGGAGTAAGAATAGTTATAACAATGAATACCACTAGAAATATGGATTGTGCGACACCTAAATGAGGAATGAGAAGCATAAATACATTGGTCTTTATTTATTTGGAGATCATGTTAATCAACTAAATCCTATAGACCGAAAAGTGGAATCTGGAACTAAAATGAGTCCTATAAAGATCAGAAAAGAAACTTCATTTCCCCAAATGCATAAAATATAATTTAAAAGATTAAGAATGGTCATAACAAAGAATACCACTAGAAATATGCACTGTGGGACAACTAAATGAGGAATGATTAGCATAAATAACTTGTTTCTTACTTATTGAGAGACACCGTTAATCAAGAAAATTCAATATACCAAAAACAGGAATCTGGAACTAAAATGAGTCCAATTAAGATCAGAAAACTAACTTCTTGTCCCCAAATGCAGAATGGACAATTTTGAGGAGTAAGAATGGTCATAACAATGAATACCGCTAGAAATATGGATTGTGGGACACCTAAATGAGGAATGAGAAGCATAAATACATTATTTTTCATTAATAGAGAGACACCGTTAATCAACAAAATCCTATAGGCCAAAAACTGCAATCTTGAACTAAAATGATTCCTATAAAGATTAGAAAAGAAACTTCATGTCCCCAAATGCATAAAACATAATTTAAAAGAGTAAGAATGGTCATAACAATGAATACCACTAGAAATATGTACTGTGGGACATCTAAATGAGGAATGAAAAACATAAATACCTTGTTTCTTAGTCATTACGAGACACTGTTCATCCACAAAATCTGATATACCAAAAAGAGAAATTTGGAACTGAAATGAGTCTAATGAAGATCAGAAAACTAATTTCTTGTCCCCAAATGCATAATGCATAATTTTAAGGAGTAAGAATGGTCATAACAATTAATAAACCTAGAAATATGCACTGTGGAACACCTAAATGAGGAATGAGAAGCATAAATACCTCGTTTCTTACTCATTGAGAGACACCGTTAATCAACAAAATCCAATATACCAAAAAGAGGAATCTGGAACTGAAATGAGTCCAATGAAGATCAGAAAACTAACTTCTTGTCCCCAAATGCATAATTCATAATTTTAAGGAGTAAGAATGGTTATAACAATGAACACCACTAGAAATATGGATTGTGGGACATCTAAATGAGGAATGAGAAGCATAAATACATTGGTCATTATTTATTTGGAGACGTTGTTTATCAACTAAATCCTATAGACCGAAAAGTGGAATTTGGAACTAAAATGAGTCCTATAAGGATCAGAAAAGAAACTTCATGTCCCCAAATGCATAAAATATAATTTAAAAGAGTAATAATGGTCATAACAAAGAATACCACTAGAAATATGCACTGTGGGACAACTAAATGAGAAATGATTAGCATAAATACCTTGTTTCTTACTTATTGAGAGACACCGTTAATCAACAAAATCCAATATACCAAAAAGAGAAATCTGGAACTAAAATGAGTCCTATAAAGATAAGAAAAGAAACTTCATGTCCCCAAATGCATAAAAAATAATTTGAAAGAGTAAGAATTGTCATAACAATGACTACCACTAGAAATATGCATAATGCATAATGCATAATTTAAAATGAGTCCAATTAAGATCAGAAACTAACTTCTTGTCCCCAAATGCAGAATGCACAATTTTGAAGAGTAAGAATGATCATAACAATGAATACCACTAGAAATATGGATTTTGGGACACCTAAATGAGGAATGAGAAGCATAAATACATTATTTTCATTAATTGAGAGACACCGTTAATCAACAAAATCCTATAGGCCAAAAACTGCAATCTTGAACTAAAATGATTCCTATAAAAATTAGAAAAGAAACTTCATGTCCCCAAATGCATAATACATAATTTAAAAGAGTAAGAATGGTCATAACAATGAATACCACTAGAAATATGTACTGTGGGACACCTAAATGAGGAATAAAAACATAAATACCTTGTTTCTTACTCATTACGAGACACTGTTCATCCACAAAATCTGATTTACCAAAAAGAGGAATTTGGAACTGAAATGAGTCTAATGAAGATCAGAAAACTAATTTCTTGTCCCCAAATGCATAATGCATAATTTTAAGGAGTAAGAATGGTCATAACAATTAATAACCCTAGAAATATGCACTGTGGAACACCTAAATGAGGAATGAGAAGCATAAATACCTTGTTTCTTACTCATTGAGAGACACCGTTAATCAACAAAATCCAATATACCAAAAAGAGGAATCTGGAACTGAAATGAGTCCAATGAAGATCAGAAAACTAACTTCTTGTCCCCAAATGCATAATTCATAATTTTAAGGAATAAGAATGGTTATAACAATGAACACCACTAGAAATATGGATTGTGGGACATCTAAATGAGGAATGAGAAGCATAAATACATTGGTCATTATTTATTTGGAGACGCTGTTTATCAACTAAATCCTATAGACCGAAAAGTGGAATCTGGAACTAAAATGAGTCCTATAAGGATCAGAAAAGAAACTTCATGTCCCCAAATGCATAAAATATAATTTAAAAGAGTAATAATGGTCATAACAAAGAATACCACTAGAAATATGCACTGTGGGACAACTAAATGAGGAATGATTAGCATAAATACCTTGTTTCTTACTTATTGAGAGACACCGTTAATCAACAAAATCCAATATACCAAAAAGAGGAATCAGGAACTGAAATGAGTCCAATGAAGATCAGAAAACTAACTTCTTGTCACCAAATGCATAATTCATAATTTTAAGGAGTAAGAATGGTTATAACAATGAATACCACTAGAAATATGGATTGTGGGACACCTAAATGAGGAATGAGAAGCATAAATACATTGGTCTTTATTTATTTGGAGACGCTGTTAATCAACTAAATCCTATAGACCGAAAAGTGGAATCTGGAACTAAAATGAGTCCTATAAAGATCAGAAAAGAAACTTCATGTCCCCAAATGCATAAAATATAGTTTAAAAGAGTAAGAATGGTCATAACAATGAATACCACTAGAAATATGCACTGTGGGACAACTAAATGAGGAATTATTAGCATAAATACCTTGTTTCTTACTTATTGAGAGAGACCGTTAATCAAGAAAATTCAATATACCAAAAAGAGGAATCTGGAACTGAAATGAGTCCAATTAAGATCAGAAAACTAACTTCTTGTCCCTAAATGCACAATGCACAATTTTGAAGAGTAAGAATGGTCATAACAATGAATACCACTAGAAATATGGATTGTGGGACACCTAAATGAGGAATGAGAAGCATAAATACATTATTTTTCATTTATTGAGAGACATCGTTAATCAACAAAATCCTATAGGCCAAAAACTGCAATCTTGAACTAAAATGATTCCTATAAAGTTTAGAAAAGAAACTTCATGTCGCCAAATGCATAATACATAATTTAAAAGAGTAAGAATGGTCATAACAATGAATACCACTAGAAATATGTACTGTGGGACAACTAAATGAGAAATGAAAAACATAAATACTTTGTTTCTTACTCATTACGAGACACTGTTCATCCACAAAATCAGATTTACCAAAAAGAGGAATTTGAAACTGAAATGAGTCTAATGAAGATCAGAAAACTAATTTCTTGTCCCCAAATGCATAATGCATAATTTTAAGGAGTAAGAATGGTCATAACAATTAATAACCCTAGAAATATGCACTGTGGAACACCTAAATGAGGAATGAGAAGCATAAATACCTTGTTTCTTACTCATTGAGAGACACCGTTAATCAACAAAATCCAATATACCAAAAAGAGGAATCTGGAACTGAAATGAGTCCAATGAAGATCAGAAAACTAACTTCTTGTCCCCAAATGCATAATTCATAATTTTAAAAAGTAAGAATGGTTATAATGAACACCACTAGAAATATGGATTGTGGGACACCTAAATGAGGAATGAGAAGCATAAACACATTGGTCTTTATTTATTTGGAGATCATGTTAATCAACTAAATCCTATAGACCGAAAAGTGGAATCTGGAACTAAAATGAGTCCTATAAAGATCAGAAAAGAAACTTCATGTCCCCAAATGTATAAAATATAATTTAAAAGAGTAATAATGGTCATAACAAAGAATACCACTAGAAATATGCACTGTGGGAAAACTAAATGAGGAATGATTAGCATAAATACCTTGTTTCTTACTTATTGAGAGACACCGTTAATCAACAAATCAATAAAATCCTATAAAAAGAGGAATCTGGAACTGAAATGAGTCCAACGAAGATCAGAAAACTAACTTCTTGTCCCCAAATGCATAATTCATAATTTTAAGGAGTAAGAATGGTTATAACAATGAATACCACTAGAAATATGGATTGTGGGACACCTAAATGAGGAATGAGAAGCATAAATACATTGGTCTTTATTTATTTGGAGACGCTGTTAATCAACTAAATCCTATAGACCGAAAAGTGGAATCTGGAACTAAAATGAGTCCTATAAGGATCAGAAAAGAAACTTCATGTCCCCAAATGCATAAAATATCATTTAAAAGAGTAATAATGGTCATAACAAAGAATACCACTAGAAATATGCACTGTGGGACAACTAAATGAGGAATGATTAGCATAAATACCTTGTTTCTTACTTATTGAGAGACACCGTTAATCAACAAAATCCAATATACCAAAAAGAGGAATCTGGAACTAAAATGAGTCCTATAAAGATAAGAAAAGAAACTTCATGTCCCAAATGCATAAAAAATAATTTGAAAGAGTAAGAATTGTCATAACAATGACTACCACTAGAAATATGCATAATGCATAATGCATAGTTTAAAATGAGTCCAATTAAGATCAGAAACTAACTTCTTGTCCCCAAATGCAGAATGCACAATTTTGAAGAGTAAGAATGATCATAACAATGAATACCACTAGAAATATGGATTTTGGGACACCTAAATGAGGAATGAGAAGCATAAATACATTATTTTTCATTAATTGAGAGACACCGTTAATCAACAAAATCCTATAGGCCAAAAACTGCAATCTTGAACTAAAATGATTCCTATAAAAATTAGAAAAGAAACTTCATGTCCCCAAATGCATAATACATAATTTAAAAGAGTAAGAATGGCCATAACAATGAATACCACTAGAAATATGCACTGTGGGACAACTAAATGAGGAATGAGAAGCATATATACCTTGTTTTTTTACTCACTGAGAGAAACCGTTAATCAACAAAATCCAATATACCATAAACGGAATCTGGAACAGAAATGAGTCCAATGAAGATCAGAAAACTAACTTCTTGTCCCCTAATGCATAATTCATAATTTTAAGGAGTAAAAATGGTTATAACAATGAATACCGCTAGAAATATGCATTGTGGGACATCTAAATTAGGGATGAGAAGCAGAAATACATTGGTCTTTACTTATTAGGGGACACCGTTAATCAACTAAATCCTATAGACCAAAAAGTGGAATCTGGAACTAAAATTAGTCCTATAAAGATCAGAAAAGAAACTTCATGTCCCCAAATGCATAAAATATAATTTGAAAGATTAAGAATTGTCATAACAATGAATACCACTAGAAATATGCATAATGCATAATGCATAATTTAAAAGACTAAGAATGGTCATAACAATGAATACCACTAGAAATATGCACTGTGAGACAACTAAATTAGGAATCAGAAGCATAAATACCTTGTTTCTTACTCATTGACACTGTTAATCCACAAAATCGGATATACCAAAAAGAGGAATCTGGAACTGAAATTAGTCCAATGAAGATCAGAAAACTAACTTCTTGTCCCCAAATGCATAATTCAAAATTTTAAGGAGTAAAAATGGTCATAACAATTAATAACACTAGAAATATGCACTGTGGGACACGTAAATGAGGAATGAGAAGCATAAATACCATGTTTCTTACTCATTGAGAGACGCCGTTAATCAACAAAATCCAATATACCAAAAAGGGGAATCTGGAACTGAAATGAGTCAAATGATGATCAGAAAACTAACTTCTTGTCCCCTAATGCCTAATGCACAATTTGAAGGAGTAATAATTGTTATAACAATGAATACCACTAGAAATATGGATTGTGGGACACAGAAATGAGGAATGAGAAACATAAATACATTGTTTTTAATTTATTGAGAAACACCGTTAATCAACAAATTCCTATAGGCCAAAAACTGGAATCTGAAACTAAAATGATTCCTTTAAAGATCAGAAAAGAAACTTCATTTCCCCAAATGCATAAAAAATAATTTGAAAGAGTAAGAATTGTCATAACAATGAATACCACTAGAAATATGCATAATGCATAATGCATAATTTAAAAGAGTAAGAATGGTCATAACAATGAATACCACTAGAAATATGCACTGTGAGACAACTAAATTAGGAATCAGAAGCATAAATACCTTGTTTCTTACTCATTGACACTTGTAATCCACAAAATCCGATATACCAAAAAGAGGAATCTGCAACTGAAATTAGTCCAATGAAGATCAGAAAACTAACTTCTTGTCCCCAAATGCATAATTCAAAATTTTAAGAAGTAAGAATGGTCATAACAATTAATAACACTAGAAATATGCACTGTGGGACACGTAAATGAGGAATGAGAAGCATAAATACCTTGTTTCTTACTTATTGAGAGACACCGTTAATCAACAAAATCCAATGTACCAAAAAGAGGAATCTGGAACTGAAATGAGTCCAATGAAGATCCGAAAACTAACTTCTGGTCCCCTAATGCATAATGCACAATTTGAAGGAGTAAGAATTGTTCTAACAATGAATACCACTAGAAATATGGATTGTGGGACACTGAAATGAGGAATGAGAAACATAAATACATTGTTTTTAATTTTTTGAGAGACACCGTTAATCAACAAATTCCTATAGCCCAAAAACTGGAATCTGGAACTAAAATGATTCCTTTAAAGATCAGAAAAGAAACTTCATTTCCCCAAATGCATAAAACATAATTTTTAAGAGTAAGAATTGTCATAACAATGAATACCATTAGAAATATGCATAATGCATAATGCATACTTTAAAAGAGTAAGAATGGTCATAACAATGAGTAACACTAGAAATATGCACTGTGGGACACGTAAATAAGGAATGAGAAGCATAAATACCTTGTTTCTTACTCAATAAGAGACACCGTTAATCAACAAAATCCAATATACCAAAAAGAGGACTCTGGAACTGAAATGAGTCCAATGAAGATCAGAAAACTAACTTCTTGTCCCTAAATGCATAATTCACAATTTTAAGGAGTAAGAATTGTCATAACAATGAATACCACTAGAAACATGGATTGTGGGACACCGAAATGAGGAATGAGAAGAGTAAATACTTTGTTTCTTACGCCATTAAGAGACACCGTTAATCCACAAAATCCGATATATCAAAAAGAGGTATCTGGCACTGAAATGAGTCCAATGAAGATCAGAAAACTAACTTCTTGTCCCCAAATGCATAATGCACAATTTTAAGGAGTAAGAATGGTCATAACAATGAATACCACTAGAAATATAGATTGTGTGACACCTAAATGAGGAATAAGAAGCATAAATACATTGTTTTCATTTATTGAGAGACACCGTTAATCAACAAAATCATATAGGCCAAAAACTGGAATCTGGAACTAAAATGATTCCTTTAAAGATCAGAAAAGAAACTTAATTTCCCCAAATGCATAAAACATAATTTAAAAGAGTAAGAATGGTCATAACAATGAATACCACTAGAAGTATGCAGTGTGGAACAACTAAATGAGGAATGAGAAGCATAATTATCTTGTTTCTTATTTATTGAGAGACACCGTTAATCAAGAAAATTCAATATAGCAAAAAGAGGAATCTGGAACTAAAATGAATCCAATTAAGATCAGAAAACTAACTTCTTGTCCCCAAATGAAGAATGCACAATTTTGAGGAGTAAGAATGGTCATAACAATGAATACCACTAGAAATATGGATTGTGGGACACTTAAATGAGGAATGAGAAGCATAAATACATTATTTTTCATGAATTGAGAGACACCGTTAATCAACAAAATCCTATAGGCCAAAAACTGCAATCTGGAACTAAAATGATTCCTATAAAGATTAGAAATAAAACTTCATGTCCCCAAATGCATAAAACACAATTTAAAAGAGTAAGAATGGTCATAACAATGAATACCACTAGAAATATGTACTGTGGGACACCTAAATGAGGAATGAGAAACATAAATACCTTGTTTCTTACTCATTACGAGACACTGTTCATCCACAAAATCTATACAAAAAGAGGAATTTGGAACTGAAATGACTCTAATGAAGATCAGAAAACTAATTTCTTGTCCCCAAATGCATAATGCATAATTTTAAGGAGTAAGAATGGTTATAACAATGAATACCACTAGAAATATGGATTGTGGGACACCTAAATGAGGAATGAGAAGCATAAATACATTGGTCTTTATTTAATTGGAGACTCTGTTAATCAACTAAATCTTATAGACCGAAAAGTGGAATCTGGAACTAAAATGATTCCTTTAAAGATCAGAAAAGAAACTTAATTTCCCCAAATGCATAAAACATAATTTAAAAGAGTAAAAATGGTCATAACAATGAATACCACTAGAAGTATGCAGTGTGGGACAACTAAATGAGGAATGAGAAGCATAATATCTTGTTTCTTATTTATTGAGAGACACCGTTAATCAAGAAAATTCAATATAGCAAAAAGAGGAATCTGGAAATAAAATGAGTCCAATTAAGATCAGAAAACTAACTTCTTGTCCCCAAATGAAGAATGCACAATTTTGAGGAGTAAGAATGGTCATAACAATGAATACCACTAGAAATATGGATTGTGGGACACCTAAATGAGGAATGAGAAGCATAAATACATTATTTTTCATTAATTGAGAGACACCGTTAATCAACAAAATCCTATAGGCCAAAAACTGCAATCTGGAACTAAAATGATTCCTATAAAGATTAGAAAAGAAAGTTCATGTCCCCAAATGCATAAAACACAATTTAAAAGAGTAAGAATGGTCATAACAATGAATACCACTAGAAATATGTACTGTGGGACACCTAAATGAGGAATGAGAAACATAAATACCTTGTTTCTTACTCATTACGAGACACTGTTCATCCACAAAATCTGATATACCAGAAAGAGGAATTTGGAACTGAAATGACTCTAATGAAGATCAGAAAACTAATTTCTTGTCCCCAAATGTATAATGCATAATTTTAAGGAGTAAGAATGGTCATAACAATTAATAACCCTAGAAATATGCACTGTGGACACCTAAATGAGGAATGAGAAGCATAAATACCTTGTTTCTTACTCATTGAGAGACACCGTTCATCAACAAAATCCAATATACCAAAAAGAGGAATCTGGAACTGAAATGAGTCCAATGAAGATCAGAAAACTAACTTATTGTCCCCAAATGCATAATCATAATTTTAAGGAGTAAGAATAGTTATAACAATGAATACCACTAGAAATATGGATTTGGGACACCTAAATGAGGAATGAGAAGCATAAATACATTGGTCTTTATTTATTGGAGACATGTTAATCAACTAAATCCTATAGACCGAAAAGTGGAATCTGGAACTAAAATGAGTCCTATAAAGATCAAAAGAAACTTCATTTCCCCAAATGCATAAAATATAATTTAAAAGATAAGAATGGTCATAACAAAAAATACCACTAGAAATATGCACTGTGGGACAACTAAATGAGGAATGATTAGCATAAATACTTGTTTCTTACTTATTGAGAGACACCGTTAATCAAAAAATTCAATATACCAAAAACAGGAATCTGGAACTAAAATGATCTAATTAAGATCAGAAAACTAACTTCTTGTCCCCAAATGCATTATGGACAATTTGAGGAGTAAGAATGGTCATAACAATGAATACCACTAGAAATATGGATTGTGGGACACCTAAATGAGGAATGAGAAGCATAAATACATTATTTTTCATTAATAGAGAGACACCGTTAATCAACAAAATCCTATAGCCCAAAAACTGCAATCTTGAACTAAAATGATTCCTATAAAGATTAGAAAAGAAACTTCATGTCCCCAAATGCATAAAACATAATTTAAAAGAGTAAGAATGGTCATAACAATGAATACCACTAGAAATATGTTACTGTGGGACATCCTAAATGAGGAATGAAAAACATAAATACCTTGTTTCTTAGTCATTACGAGACACTGTTCATCACAAAATCTGATATACCAAAAGAGAATTGGAACTGAAATGAGTCTAATGAAGATCAGAAAACTAATTTCTTGTCCCCAAATGCATAATGCCATAATTTTAAGGAGTAAGAATGGTCATAACAATTAATAAACCTAGAAATATGCACTGTGGAACACCTAAATGAGGAATGAGAAGCATAAATACCTTGTTTCTTACTCATTGAGAGACACCGTTCATCAACAAAATCCAATATACCAAAAAGAGGAATCTGGAACTGAAATGAGTCCAATGAAGATCAGAAAACTAACTTATTGTCCCCAAATGCATAATTCATAATTTTAAGGAGTAAGAATAGTTATAACAATGAATACCACTAGAAATATGGATTGTGCGACACCTAAATGAGGAATGAGAAGGATAAATATATTGGTCTTTATTTATTTGGAGACGCTGTTAATCAACTAAATCCTATAGACCGAAAAGTGGAATCTGGAACTAAAATGAGTCCTATAAAGATCGGAAATGAAACTTCATGTCCCCAAATGCATAAAATATAATTTAAAAGAGTAAGAATGGTCATAACAAAGAGTACCACTAGAAATATGCACTGTGGGACAACTAAATGAGGAATGATTAGCATAAATACCTTGTTTTTCTTACTTATTGAGAGACACCGTTAATCAAGAAAATTCAATATAGCAAAAACAGGAATCTGGAACTAAAATAGTCCTATAAGATAAGAAAAGAAACTTCATGTCCCCAAATGCATAAAAAAATAATTTGAAAGAGTAAGAATTGTCATAACAATGACTACCACTAGAAAATATGCATAATGCATAATGCATAATTTAAAATGAGTCCAATTAGATCAGAAAACTAACTTCTTGTCCCCAAATGCAGAATGCACAATTTTGAGGAGTAAGAATGATCATTACAATGAATACCACTAGAAATATGGATTGTGGGACACCTAAATGAGGAATGAGAAGCATAAATACATTATTTTTCATTAATTGAGAGACACCGTTAATCAACAAAATCCTATAGCCCAAAAACTGCAATCTTGAACTAAAATGATTCCTATAAAGATTAGAAAAGAAAGTTCATGTCCCCAAATGCATAAAACACAATTTAAAAGAGTAAGAATGGTCATAACAATGAATACCACTAGAAATATGTACTGGGACACCTAAATGAGGAATGAGAACATAAATACCTTGTTTCTTACTCATTACGAGACACTGTTCATCCACAAAATCTGATATACCAAAAAGAGGAATTTGGAACTGAAATGACTCTAATGAAGATCAGAAAACTAATTTCTTGTCCCCAAATGTATAATGCATAATTTTAAGGAGTAAGAATGGTCATAACAATTAATAACCCTAGAAATATGCACTGTGAACACCTAAATGAGGAATGAGAAGCATAAATACCTTGTTTCTTACTCATTGAGAGACACCGTTCATCAACAAAATCCAATATACCAAAAAGAGGAATCTGGAACTGAAATGAGTCCAATGAAGATCAGAAAACTAACTTATTGTCCCCAAATGCATAATTCATAATTTTAAGGAGTAAGAATAGTTATAACAATGAATACCACTAGAAATATGGATTGTGCGACACCTAAATGAGGAATGAGAAGCATAAATACATTGGTCTTTATTTATTTGGAGATCATGTTAATCAACTAAATCCATAGACCGAAAAGTGGAATCTGGAACTAAAATGAGTCCTATAAAGATCAGAAAAGAAACTTCATTTCCCCAAATGCATAAAATATAATTTAAAAGATTAAGAATAGTATAACAAAGAATACCACTAGAAATATGCACTGTGGGACAACTAAATGAGGAATGATTAGCATAAATAACTTGTTCTCTTACTTATTGAGGACACCGTTAATCAAGAAAATTCAATATACCAAAAACAGTGGAATCTGGAACTAAAATGAGTCCAATTAAGATCAGAAAACTAACTTCTTGTCCCCAAATGCAGATATGGACAATTTTGAGTAAGAATGGTCATAACAAATGAATACCGCTAGAAATATGATTGTGGGACACCTAAATGAGGAATGAGAAGCATAAATACATTATTTTTCATTAATAGAGAGACACCGTTAATCAACAAAATCCTATAGCCAAAAACTGCAATCTTGAACTAAAATGATTCCTATAAAGATTAGAAAGAAACTTCATGTCCCCAAATGCAAAACATAATTTGAGAGTAAGAATGTGTCATAACAATGAATACCACTAGAAATATGTACTGTGGGACATCTAAATGAGGAATGAAAAACATAAATACCTTGTTTCTTAGTCATTACGAGACACTGTTCATCCACAAAATCTATACCAAAAAGAGCAATTTGAACTAAAATGTCTAATGAAGATAGAAAAGAAATTCTTTGTCCCCAAATGCATAACATAATTTTAAGGAGTAAGAATGGTTATAACAATGAAACCACTAGAAATATGATTGTGGGACATCTAAATGAGGAATGAGAAGCATAAATACATATGGTCATTTTTTATTTGGAGACGTTGTTATCAACTAAATCTATAGACCAAAAAGGAGAAATTTGGAACTAAAATGAGTCTATAAGATCAGAAAAGAAACTTCTTGTCCCCAAATGCATAAAATATAATTTAAGAGTAAAATGGTCATAACAAGAATACACTAGAAATATGCACTGTGGACAACCTAAATGAGAATGAAGCATAAATACCTGTTTCTTACTATTGAGAGACACCGTTCATCAACAAAATCCAATATACCAAAAAGAGGAATCTGGAACTGAAATGAGTCCAATGAAGATCAGAAAACTAACTTCTTGTCCCCAAATGCATAATTCATAATTTTAAGGAGTAAGAATGGTTATAACAATGAACACCACTAGAAATATGGATTGTGGGACATCTAAATGAGGAATGAGAAGCATAAATACATTGGTCATTATTTATTTGGAGACGTTGTTTATCAACTAAATCCTATAGACCGAAAAGTGGAATTTGGAACTAAAATGAGTCCTATAAGGATCAAAAAGAAACTTCATGTCCCCAAATGCATAAAATATAATTTAAAAGAGTAATAATGGTCATAACAAAGAATACCACTAGAAATATGCACTGTGGGACAACTAAATGAGAAATGATTAGCATAAATACCTTGTTTCTTACTTATTGAGAGACACCGTTAATCAACAAAATCCAATATACCAAAAAGAGAAATCTGGAACTAAAATGAGTCCTATAAAGATAAGAAAAGAAACTTCATGTCCCCAAATGCATAAAAAATAATTTGAAAGAGTAAGAATTGTCATAACAATGACTACCACTAGAAATATGCATAATGCATAATGCATAATTTAAAATGAGTCCAATTAAGATCAGAAACTAACTTCTTGTCCCCAAATGCAGAATGCACAATTTTGAAGAGTAAGAATGATCATAACAATGAATACCACTAGAAATATGGATTTTGGGACACCTAAATGAGGAATGAGAAGCATAAATACATTATTTTTCATTAATTGAGAGACACCGTTAATCAACAAAATCCTATAGGCCAAAAACTGCAATCTTGAACTAAAATGATTCCTATAAAAATTAGAAAAGAAACTTCATGTCCCCAAATGCATAATACATAATTTAAAAGAGTAAGAATGGTCATAACAATGAATACCACTAGAAATATGTACTGTGGGACACCTAAATGAGGAATAAAAACATAAATACCTTGTTTCTTACTCATTACGAGACACTGTTCATCCACAAAATCTGATTTACCAAAAAGAGGAATTTGGAACTGAAATGAGTCTAATGAAGATCAGAAAAACTAATTTCTTGTCCCCAAATGCATAATGCATAATTTTAAGGAGTAAGAATGGTCATAACAATTAATAACCACTAGAAATATCACTGTGGAAACCTAAATGAGGAATGAGAAGCATAAATACCTTGTTTCTTACTCATTGAGAGACACCGTTAATCAACAAAATCCAATATACCAAAAAGAGGAATCTGGAACTGAAATGAGTCCAATGAAGATCAGAAAACTAACTTCTTGTCCCCAAATGCATAATTCATAATTTTAAGGATAAGAATGGTATAACAATAAACCACTAGAAATATGGATTGTGGGACATCTAAATGAGGAATGAGAAGCATAAATACATTGTTTATTTATTTGGAGACGCTGTTTATCAAAAATCCTATAGACCAAAAAGTGGAATCTGGAACTAAAATGAGTCCTATAAGATCAGAAAAGAAACTTCATGTCCCCAAATGCATAAAATATAATTTAAAAGAGTAATAATGGTCATAACAAAGAATACCACTAGAAATATGCACTGTGGGACAACTAAATGAGGAATGAAGCATAAATACCTTGTTTCTTACTTATTGAGAGACACCGTTAATCAACAAAATCCAATATACCAAAAAGAGGAATCAGGAACTGAAATGAGTCCAATGAAGATCAGAAAACTAACTTCTTGTCAAATGCATAATTCATAATTTTAAGGAGTAAGAATGGTATAACAATGAATACCACTAGAAATATGGATTGTGGGACACCTAAATGAGGAATGAGAAGCATAAATACATTGGTCTTTATTTATTTGGAGACGCTGTTAATCAACTAAATCCTATAGACCGAAAAGTGGAATCTGGAACTAAAATGAGTCCTATAAAGATCAGAAAAGAAACTTCATGTCCCCAAATGCATAAAATATATTTAAAAGAGTAAGAATGGTCATAACAATGAATACCACTAGAAATATGCACTGTGGGACAACTAAATGAGGAATAAGCATAAATACCTTGTTTCTTACATTGAGAGAGACCGTTAATCAAAAAATCAATATACCAAAAAGAGGAATCTGGAACTGAAATGAGTCCAATAAGATCAGAAAACTAACTTCTTGTCCCTAAATGCACAATGCACAATTTTGAAGAGTAAGAATGGTCATAACAATGAATACCACTAGAAATATGGATTGTGGGACACCTAAATGAGGAATGAGAAGCATAAATACATTATTTTTCATTTATTGAGAGACATCGTTAATCAACAAAATCCTATAGGCCAAAAACTGCAATCTTGAACTAAAATGATTCCTATAAAGTTTAGAAAAGAAACTTCATGTCGCCAAATGCATAATACATAATTTAAAAGAGTAAGAATGGTCATAACAATGAATACCACTAGAAATATGTACTGTGGGACAACTAAATGAGAAATGAAAAACATAAATACTTTGTTTCTTACTCATTACGAGACACTGTTCATCCACAAAATCAGATTTACCAAAAAGAGGAATTTGAAACTGAAATGAGTCTAATGAAGATCAGAAAACTAATTTCTTGTCCCCAAATGCATAATGCATAATTTTAAGGAGTAAGAATGGTCATAACAATTAATAACCCTAGAAATATGCACTGTGGAACACCTAAATGAGGAATGAGAAGCATAAATACCTTGTTTCTTACTCATTGAGAGACACCGTTAATCAACAAAATCCAATATACCAAAAAGAGGAATCTGGAACTGAAATGAGTCCAATGAAGATCAGAAAACTAACTTCTTGTCCCCAAATGCATAATTCATAATTTTAAAAAGTAAGAATGGTTATAATGAACACCACTAGAAATATGGATTGTGGGACACCTAAATGAGGAATGAGAAGCATAAACACATTGGTCTTTATTTATTTGGAGATCATGTTAATCAACTAAATCCTATAGACCGAAAAGTGGAATCTGGAACTAAAATGAGTCCTATAAAGATCAGAAAAGAAACTTCATGTCCCCAAATGTATAAAATATAATTTAAAAGAGTAATAATGGTCATAACAAAGAATACCACTAGAAATATGCACTGTGGGAAACTAAATGAGGAATGATTAGCATAAATACCTTGTTTCTTACTTATTGAGAGACACCGTTAATCAACAAAATCCAATATACCAAAAAGAGGAATCTGGAACTGAAATGAGTCCAACGAAGATCAGAAAACTAACTTCTTGTCCCCAAATGCATAATTCATAATTTTAAGGAGTAAGAATGGTTATAACAATGAATACCACTAGAAATATGGATTGTGGGACACCTAAATGAGGAATGAGAAGCATAAATACATTGGTCTTTATTTATTTGGAGACGCTGTTAATCAACTAAATCCTATAGACCGAAAAGTGGAATCTGGAACTAAAATGAGTCCTATAAGGATCAGAAAAGAAACTTCATGTCCCCAAATGCATAAAATATCATTTAAAAGAGTAATAATGGTCATAACAAAGAATACCACTAGAAATATGCACTGTGGGACAACTAAATGAGGAATGATTAGCATAAATACCTTGTTTCTTACTTATTGAGAGACACCGTTAATCAACAAAATCCAATATACCAAAAAGAGGAATCTGGAACTAAAATGAGTCCTATAAAGATAAGAAAAGAAACTTCATGTCCCCAAATGCATAAAAAATAATTTGAAAGAGTAAGAATTGTCATAACAATGACTACCACTAGAAATATGCATAATGCATAATGCATAGTTTAAAATGAGTCCAATTAAGATCAGAAACTAACTTCTTGTCCCCAAATGCAGAATGCACAATTTTGAAGAGTAAGAATGATCATAACAATGAATACCACTAGAAATATGGATTTTGGGACACCTAAATGAGGAATGAGAAGCATAAATACATTATTTTTCATTAATTGAGAGACACCGTTAATCAACAAAATCCTATAGGCCAAAAACTGCAATCTTGAACTAAAATGATTCCTATAAAAATTAGAAAAGAAACTTCATGTCCCCAAATGCATAATACATAATTTAAAAGAGTAAGAATGGCCATAACAATGAATACCACTAGAAATATGCACTGTGGGACAACTAAATGAGGAATGAGAAGCATATATACCTTGTTTTTTTACTCACTGAGAGAAACCGTTAATCAACAAAATCCAATATACCATAAACGGAATCTGGAACAGAAATGAGTCCAATGAAGATCAGAAAACTAACTTCTTGTCCCCTAATGCATAATTCATAATTTTAAGGAGTAAAAATGGTTATAACAATGAATACCGCTAGAAATATGCATTGTGGGACATCTAAATTAGGGATGAGAAGCAGAAATACATTGGTCTTTACTTATTAGGGGACACCGTTAATCAACTAAATCCTATAGACCAAAAAGTGGAATCTGGAACTAAAATTAGTCCTATAAAGATCAGAAAAGAAACTTCATGTCCCCAAATGCATAAAATATAATTTGAAAGATTAAGAATTGTCATAACAATGAATACCACTAGAAATATGCATAATGCATAATGCATAATTTAAAAGACTAAGAATGGTCATAACAATGAATACCACTAGAAATATGCACTGTGAGACAACTAAATTAGGAATCAGAAGCATAAATACCTTGTTTCTTACTCATTGACACTGTTAATCCACAAAATCGGATATACCAAAAAGAGGAATCTGGAACTGAAATTAGTCCAATGAAGATCAGAAAACTAACTTCTTGTCCCCAAATGCATAATTCAAAATTTTAAGGAGTAAAAATGGTCATAACAATTAATAACACTAGAAATATGCACTGTGGGACACGTAAATGAGGAATGAGAAGCATAAATACCATGTTTCTTACTCATTGAGAGACGCCGTTAATCAACAAAATCCAATATACCAAAAAGGGGAATCTGGAACTGAAATGAGTCAAATGATGATCAGAAAACTAACTTCTTGTCCCCTAATGCCTAATGCACAATTTGAAGGAGTAATAATTGTTATAACAATGAATACCACTAGAAATATGGATTGTGGACACAGAAATGAGGAATGAGAAACATAAATACATTGTTTTTAATTTATTGAGAAACACCGTTAATCAACAAATTCCTATAGGCCAAAAACTGGAATCTGAAACTAAAATGATTCCTTTAAAGATCAGAAAAGAAACTTCATTTCCCCAAATGCATAAAAAATAATTTGAAAGAGTAAGAATTGTCATAACAATGAATACCACTAGAAATATGCATAATGCATAATGCATAATTTAAAAGAGTAAGAATGGTCATAACAATGAATACCACTAGAAATATGCACTGTGAGACAACTAAATTAGGAATCAGAAGCATAAATACCTTGTTTCTTACTCATTGACACTTGTAATCCACAAAATCCGATATACCAAAAAGAGGAATCTGCAACTGAAATTAGTCCAATGAAGATCAGAAAACTAACTTCTTGTCCCCAAATGCATAATTCAAAATTTTAAGAAGTAAGAATGGTCATAACAATTAATAACACTAGAAATATGCACTGTGGGACACGTAAATGAGGAATGAGAAGCATAAATACCTTGTTTCTTACTTATGAGAGACACCGTTAATCAACAAAATCCAATATACCAAAAAGAGGAATCTGGAACTGAAATGAGTCCAATGAAGATCGAAAACTAACTTCTTGTCCCTAATGCATAATCACAATTTAAGGAGTAAGAATTGTCTAACAATGAATACCACTAGAAATATGGATTGTGGGACACTGAAATGAGGAATGAGAAACATAAATACATTGTTTTTAATTTTTGAGAACACCGTTAATCAACAAATTCCTATAGCCAAAAACTGGAATCTGAACTAAAATGATTCCTTTAAAGATCAGAAAAGAAACTTCATTTCCCCAAATGCAAAAACATAATTTTAAGAGTAAGAATTGTCATAACAATGAATACCACTAGAAATATGCATAATGCATAATGCATATTTAAAAGAGTAAGAAGGTCATAACAATGAATACACTAGAAATATGCACTGTGGACACTAAAAAGGAATGAGAAGCATAAATACCTTGTTTCTTACTCAATAAGAGACACCGTTAATCAACAAAATCCAATATACCAAAAAGAGGAATCTGGAACTGAAATGAGTCCAATGAAGATCAGAAAACTAACTTCTTGTCCCTAAATGCATAATTCACAATTTTAAGGAGTAAGAATTGTCATAACAATGAATACCACTAGAAACATGGATTGTGGGACACCTAAATGAGGAATGAGAAGAGTAAATACTTTGTTTCTTACGCATTAAGAGACACCGTTAATCCACAAAATCCGATATATCAAAAAGAGGTATCTGGCACTGAAATGAGTCCAATGAAGATCAGAAAACTAACTTCTTGTCCCCAAATGCATAATGCACAATTTTAAGGAGTAAGAATGGTCATAACAATGAATACCACTAGAAATATAGATTGTGTGACACCTAAATGAGGAATAAGAAGCATAAATACATTTTTTCATTTATTGAGAGACACCGTTAATCAACAAAATCATATAGGCCAAAAACTGGAATCTGGAACTAAAATGATTCCTTTAAAGATCAGAAAAGAAACTTAATTTCCCCAAATGCATAAAACATAATTTAAAAGAGTAAGAATGGTCATAACAATGAATACCACTAGAAGTATGCAGTGTGGAACAACTAAATGAGGAATGAGAAGCATAATTATCTTGTTTCTTATTTATTGAGAGACACCGTTAATCAAGAAAATCCAATATAGCAAAAAGAGGAATCTGGAACTAAAATGATCCAATTAAGATCAGAAAACTAACTTCTTGTCCCCAAATGAAGAATGCACAATTTTGAGGAGTAAGAATGGTCATAACAATGAATACCACTAGAAATATGGATTGTGGGACACTTAAATGAGGAATGAGAAGCATAAATACATTATTTTTCATTATTGAGAGACACCGTTAATCAACAAAATCCTATAGGCCAAAAACTGCAATCTGGAACTAAAATGATTCCTATAAAGATTAAAATAAAACTTCATGTCCCCAAATGCATAAAACACAATTTAAAAGAGTAAGAATGGTCATAACAATGAATACCACTAGAAATATGTACTGTGGGACACCTAAATGAGGAATGAGAAACATAAATACCTTGTTTCTTACTCATTACGAGACACCTGTTCATCCACAAAATCGATATACAAAAAAGAGGAATTGGAACTGAAATGACTCTAATGAAGATCAGAAAACTAATTTCTTGTCCCCAAATGCATAATGCATAATTTTAAGGAGTAAGAATGGTTATAACAATGAATACCACTAGAAATATGGATTGTGGGACACCTAAATGAGGAATGAGAAGCATAAATACATTGTCTTTATTTAATTGGAGACTCTGTTAATCAACTAAATCTTATAGACCGAAAAGTGGAATCTGGAACTAAAATGATTCCTTAAAGATCAGAAAAGAAACTTAATTTCCCCAAATGCATAAAACATAATTTAAAAGAGTAAAAATGGTCATAACAATGAATACCACTAGAAGTATGCAGTGTGGGACAACTAAATGAGGAATGAGAAGCATAATATCTTGTTTCTTATTTATTGAGAGACACCGTTAATCAAGAAAATTCAATATAGCAAAAAGAGGAATCTGGAAATAAAATGAGTCCAATTAAGATCAGAAAACTAACTTCTTGTCCCCAAATGAAGAATGCACAATTTTGAGGAGTAAGAATGGTCATAACAATGAATACCACTAGAAATATGGATTGTGGGACACCTAAATGAGGAATGAGAAGCATAAATACATTATTTTTCATTAATTGAGAGACACCGTTAATCAACAAAATCCTATAGGCCAAAAACTGCAATCTGGAACTAAAATGATTCCTATAAAGATTAGAAAAGAAACTTCATGTCCCCAAATGCATAAAACACAATTTAAAAGAGTAAGAATGGTCATAACAATGAATACCACTAGAAATATGTACTGTGGGACACCTAAATGAGGAATGAGAAACATAAATACCTTGTTTCTTACTCATTACGAGACACTGTTCATCACAAAATCTGATATACCAGAAAGAGGAATTGGAACTGAAATGACTCTAATGAAGATCAGAAAACTAATTTCTTGTCCCCAAATGCATAATGCATAATTTTAAGGAGTAAGAATGGTCATAACAATTAATAACCCTAGAAATATGCACTGTGGAACACCTAAATGAGGAATGAGAAGCATAAATACCTTGTTTCTTACTCATTGAGAGACACCGTTAATCAACAAAATCCAATATACCAAAAAGAGGAATCTGGAACTGAAATGAGTCCAATGAAGATCAGAAAACTAACTTATTGTCCCCAAATGCATAATTCATAATTTTAAGGAGTAAGAATAGTTATAACAATGAATACCACTAGAAATATGGATTGTGCGACACCTAAATGAGGAATGAGAAGCATAAATACATTGGTCTTTATTTATTTGGAGATCATGTTAATCAACTAAATCCTATAGACCGAAAGTGGAATCTGGAACTAAAATGAGTCCTATAAAGATCAGAAAAGAAACTTATTTCCCAAATGCATAAATATAATTTAAAAGATTAAGATGGTCATAACAAAAAATACCACTAGAAATATGCACTGTGGGACAACTAAATGAGGAATGATTAGCATAAATAACTTGTTTCTTACTTATTGAGAGACACCGTTAATCAAGAAATTCAATATACCAAAAACAGGATCTGAACTAAAATGAATCTAATTAAGATCAGAAAACTAACTTCTTGTCCCCAATGCATTATGGACATTTTGAGGAGTAAGAATGGTCATAACAATGAATACCGCTAGAAATATGGATTGTGGGACACTAAATGAGGAATGAGAAGCATAAATACATTATTTTTTCATTAATAGAGAGACCCGTTAATCAACAAAATCCTATAGCCCAAAAACTGCAATCTGAACTAAAATGATTCCTATAAAGATTAGAAAAGAAACTTCATGTCCCCAAATGCATAAAACATAATTAAAAGAGTAAGAATGGTCATAACAATGAATACCACTAGAAATATGTACTGTGGGGCACCTAAATGAGGAATGAAAAACATAAATACCTTGTTTCTTACTCCATTACGAGACACTGTTCATCCACAAATCTGATATACCAAATAGAGAAATTTGGAACTGAAATGAGTCTAATGAAGATCAGAAAACTAATTTCTTGTCCCCAAATGCATAATGCATAATTTTAAGGAGTAAGAATGGTCATAACAATTAATAACCCTAGAAATATGCACTGTGGAACACCTAAATGAGGAATGAGAAGCATAAATACCTGTTTCTTACTCATTGAGAGACACCGTTAATCAACAAAATCCAATATACCAAAAAGAGTAATCTGGAACTGAAATGAGTCCAATGAAGATCAGAAAACTAACTCTTGTCCCCAAATGCATAATTCATAATTTTAAAAAGTAAGAATGGTTATAACAATGAATACCACTAGAAATATGGATTGTGGGACACCTAAATGAGGAATGAGAAGGATAAATATATTGGTCTTTATTTATTTGGAGACGCTGTTAATCAACTAAATCCTATAGACCGAAAAGTGGAATCTGGAACTAAAATGAGTCCTATAAAGATCGGAAATGAAACTTCATGTCCCCAAATGCATAAAATATAATTTAAAAGAGTAAGAATGGTCATAACAAAGAGTACCACTAGAAATATGCACTGTGGGACAACTAAATGAGGAATGATTAGCATAAATACCTTGTTTCTTACTTATTGAGAGACACCTTAATCAAGAAAATTCAATATAGCAAAAACAGGAATCTGGAACTAAAATGAGTCCTATAAAGATAAGAATAGAAACTTCATGTCCCCAAATGCATAAAAAATAATTTGAAAGAGTAAGAATTGTCATAACAATGACTACCACTAGAAATATGCATAATGCATAATGCATAATTTAAAATGAGTCCAATTAAGATCAGAAAACTAACTTCTTGTCCCCAAATGCAGAATGCACAATTTTGAGGAGTAAGAATGATCATTACAATGAATACCACTAGAAATATGGATTGTGGGACACCTAAATGAGGAATGAGAAGCATAAATACATTATTTTTCATTAATTGAGAGACACCGTTAATCAACAAATCCTATAGCCCAAAAACTGCAATCTTGAACTAAAATGATTCCTATAAAGATTAGAAAAGAAAGTTCATGTCCCAAATGCATAAAACACAATTTAAAAGAGTAAGAATGGTCATAACAATGATACCACTAGAAATATGTACTGTGGGACACCTAAATGAGGAATGAGAAACATAAATACCTTGTTTCTTACTCATTACGAGACACTGTTCATCCACAAAATCTGATATACCAAAAAGAGGAATTTGGAACTGAAATGACTCTAATGAAGATCAGAAAACTAATTTCTTGTCCCCAAATGTATAATGCATAATTTTAAGGAGTAAGAATGGTCATAACAATTAATAACCCTAGAAATATGCACTGTGGAACACCTAAATGAGGAATGAGAAGCATAAATACCTTGTTTCTTACTCATGAGAGACATCGTTCATCAACAAAATCCAATATACCAAAAAGAGGAATCTGGAACTGAAATGAGTCCAATGAAGATCAGAAACTAACTTATTGTCCCCCAAATGCATAATTCATAATTTTAAGGAGTAAGAATAGTTATAACAATGAATACCACTAGAAATATGGATTGTGCGACACCTAAATGAGGAATGAGAAGCATAAATACATTGGTCTTTATTTATTTGGAGATCATGTTAATCAACTAAATCCTATAGACCGAAAAGTGGAATCTGGAACTAAAATGAGTCCTATAAAGATCAGAAAGAAACTTCATTTCCCCAAATGCATAAAATATAATTTAAAAGATTAAGAATGGTCATAACAAAGAATACCACTAGAAATATGCACTGTGGGACAACTAAATGAGGAATGATTAGCATAAATAACTTGTTTCTTACTTATTGAGAGACACCGTTAATCAAGAAAATTCAATATACCAAAAACAGGAATCTGGAACTAAAATGAGTCCAATTAAGATCAGAAAACTAACTTCTTGTCCCCAAATGCAGAATGGACAATTTTGAGGAGTAAGAATGGTCATAACAATGAATACCGCTAGAAATATGGATTGTGGGACACCTAAATGAGGAATGAGAAGCATAAATACATTATTTTTCATTAATAGAGAGACACCGTTAATCAACAAATCCTATAGGCCAAAAACTGCAATCTTGAACTAAAATGATTCCTATAAAGATTAGAAAAGAAACTTCATGTCCCCAAATGCATAAAACATAATTTAAAAGAGTAAGAATGGTCATAACAATGAATACCACTAGAAATATGTACTGTGGGACATCTAAATGAGGAATGAAAAACATAAATACCTTGTTTCTTAGTCATTACGAGACACTGTTCATCCACAAAATCTGATATACCAAAAAGAGAAATTTGGAACTGAAATGAGTCTAATGAAGATCAGAAAACTAATTTCTTGTCCCCAAATGCATAATGCATAATTTTAAGGAGTAAGAATGGTCATAACAATTAATAAACCTAGAAATATGCACTGTGGAACACCTAAATGAGGAATGAGAAGCATAAATACCTTGTTTCTTACTCATTGAGAGACACCGTTCATCAACAAAATCCAATATACCAAAAGAGGAATCTGGAACTGAAATGAGTCCAATGAAGATCAGAAAACTAACTTATTGTCCCCAAATGCATAATTCATAATTTTAAGGAGTAAGAATAGTTATAACAATGAATACCACTAGAAATATGGATTGTGCGACACCTAAATGAGGAATGAGAAGGATAAATATATTGGTCTTTATTTATTTGGAGACGCTGTTAATCAACTAAATCCTATAGACCGAAAAGTGGAATCTGGAACTAAAATGAGTCCTATAAAGATCGGAAATGAAACTTCATGTCCCCAATGCATAAAATATAATTTAAAAGAGTAAGAATGGTCATAACAAAGAGTACCACTAGAAATATGCACTGTGGGACAACTAAATGAGGAATGATTAGCATAAATACCTTGTTTCTTACTTATGAGAGACACCGTTAATCAAGAAAATTCAATATAGCAAAAACAGGAATCTGGAACTAAAATGAGTCCTATAAAGATAAGAAAAGAAACTTCATGTCCCAAATGCATAAAAAATAATTTGAAAGAGTAAGAATTGTCATAACAATGACTACCACTAGAAATATGCATAATGCATAATGCATAATTTAAAATGAGTCCAATTAAGATCAGAAAACTAACTTCTTGTCCCCAAATGCAGAATGCACAATTTTGAGGAGTAAGAATGATCATTACAATGAATACCACTAGAAATATGGATTGTGGGACACCTAAATGAGGAATGAGAAGCATAAATACATTATTTTTCATTAATTGAGAGACACCGTTAATCAACAAAATCCTATAGCCCAAAAACTGCAATCTTGAACTAAAATGATTCCTATAAAGATTAGAAAAGAAAGTTCATGTCCCCAAATGCATAAAACACAATTTAAAAGAGTAAGAATGGTCATAACAATGAATACCACTAGAAATATGTACTGTGGGACACCTAAATGAGGAATGAGAAACATAAATACCTTGTTTCTTACTCATTACGAGACACTGTTCATCCACAAAATCTGATATACCAAAAAGAGGAATTTGGAACTGAAATGACTCTAATGAAGATCAGAAAACTAATTTCTTGTCCCCAAATGTATAATGCATAAATTTTAAGGAGTAAGAATGGTCATAACAATTAATAACCCTAGAAATATGCACTGTGGAACACCTAAATGAGGAATGAGAAGCATAAATACCTTGTTTCTTACTCATTGAGAGACACCGTTCATCAACAAAATCCAATATACCAAAAAGAGGAATCTGGAACTGAAATGAGTCCAATGAAGATCAGAAAACTAACTTATTGTCCCCAAATGCATAATTCATAATTTTAAGGAGTAAGAATAGTTATAACAATGAATACCACTAGAAATATGGATTGTGCGACACCTAAATGAGGAATGAGAAGCATAAATACATTGGTCTTTATTTATTTGGAGATCATGTTAATCAACTAAATCCGATAGACCGAAAAGTGGAATCTGGAACTAAAATGAGTCCTATAAAGATCAGAAAAGAAACTTCATTCCCCAAATGCATAAAATATAATTTAAAAGATTAAGAATGGTCATAACAAAGAATACCACTAGAAATATGCACTGTGGGACAACTAAATGAGGAATGATTAGCATAAATAACTTGTTTCTTACTTATTGAGAGACACCGTTAATCAAGAAAATTCAATATACCAAAAACAGGAATCTGGAACTAAAATGAGTCCAATTAAGATCAGAAAACTAACTTCTTGTCCCCAAATGCAGAATGGACAATTTTGAGGAGTAAGAATGGTCATAACAATGAATACCGCTAGAAATATGATTGTGACACCTAAATGAGGAATGAGAAGCATAAATACATTATTTTCATTAATAGAGAGACACCGTTAATCAACAAAATCCTAAGGCCAAAAACTGCAATCTTGAACTAAAATGATTCCTAATAAAGATTCAGAAAGAAACT
>FNXX01000318.1:0-15930 GCA_900108845.1 Iljinskaea planisiliqua | reverse complement strand
AAAATAATATAAGATTTTGAATCCATGAAATTAAAACTAAATAATTAAAAATTTATTGTTTATCTTTTATGTTGAAGGTTCGAAATCTGGTATTTTGATAGTCACAAGATCAAAACTTCCAATTTTTGAGAGACTTTAGATGAATAATTCACAAGTTTAATCTTATTATTACAAGTTTTCATTTTTGGTAAAAATGCAAGCAAGTATATATGTTCCTCTATATCATTATCCAGCAAAGTGTGTTATATTCATGCATCAAAGATAGGCAAGCCAAAAAAAAAAAAGAGGGAGAGTGTAACGACCATAGCCCTAAGGTCCATTAAGACCCAACTTGTCTAAATAAAACTTTAAATTCATTTCCATATAAATAGCCCCCTTCCTCTTTTATTTTCCCTGTAAAGCCTAACCACATAAAAAATCTGGCGAAATCTAGCCGTCGATTAGCAACGTTGAAGGAAAAGCATCTAGAGGGCAGATCCGACTAATTCTGGGAGAAGGGAGAATCGAACTTGCAAATCTAATCCAATCAACCTGAAACTTGGTAGGTATACTCTTGACTCGTTTATTTATCTACTGCCGCAAGTGGTTCATCATTCAGATCTGTATACTGAAAGTTATGGTTGTTTCTCTGAGCATGTTTGGCGCAGTTGCGGATTCGCGTCATCATTCCGCCGTCACCTTGCGAGGCGATTTCTCGGCAAACCGTGATGATCTCCGAATGTCTTCTTTCCAGAAAGGCCGAGTTCGTTTTGATCGGAGGTATAACTAGAAAGTTGTATCCTCGTTTCCAAATCGTGTCTGTGTAGTGCTGATCCGAGACCAGTATGTTGAGATGTGTGTTTTGGTTAGGCAAACGTGGTCTGTTTGACCTGTATCTTTTCAGGGAGCTTCTGTAATAGTGGATCTAGCTCTCGGTAGAAGGAGAACCGATTTGGAGCTTTAGCGCATAGGGATTCCTATGGTTCTTCGTAGTTAAGGCTAAGGTGAGGGTTTTCCGCAGAATTTCACACTTTCGTCTAGGACACCGTAGATGGAATCTAGTACTAAATGTGATCTGTTTCTCTGATCGAGTCTACGTAGTTTTGCTTGTAAATTGGACTTATGAATACAGATGATTCAACCCATTATTTGTGCATTAAAATGTTTAGCCGAATATGTTAGACGTTAGGGATTGCGGGGTACAGAGACGGACTTCTATACATGTGTCGCGTATTGGATTTATGAGATTTATTTAATGATTTATGAAAATAAAGTTGAGGTTTTATTAATTGGAGTATTTGAGAAATAAGTTGAGTTTGGTGGCACGCCATTTTCAAGTGAGGATGAGATGGGTGATACAGAGAGCTCACCAAAACAAAAACCAATAGACTGAGAAGAGAGCTTATAGAGACGAGAACACCAGAAAACAAGCAAGTGTTCTTACGAGTGCAATGCCATGAATTGAGGTTCTGCTTACGGGCATGTTCTGGGACAAGCCGGTCCATGGTTTCAAGAGGGATGCCAGAGAGCTCTGTAGGACACAATGTATCAATCAATACCTCAAAAGAGTTGATGAAGGATCACAGATTCATATAAAGAATGTAAGTTGAGTACTACAAGACACACACAATTTTCATCTCAACCACATGAAGAACACATTACAAGGCTCAACAGAATCTCACATTGTTCTTTATATTTTAGACACACAACTTCTTTATAGTAATTATGTCCATCACTGAGTGAGCATATCACATTGTTGATTATGGTTTAAAAATGATATATTTATTAGAAATCAGGAGCAGAATATTTCAAAGCTAAGTGAATAAGCAATCCTACAAGCTAGTTGAGGTTGGGATCAACCCACTAATATTCTTCCGATTCCAACACAAAAACAAGAAAATACAATAAAAGGTCCTGGTTAGCCTCGAACAGCCAAGGGAATGAACCCTTTATCGACTCGTGCATGGGAACGTCAAGAACCCATGCACAACAAGGCATTGGAGATTCTCTACTTCGCGGTTTCATTCCTTAAGCTCTTGACTAGCCACCACCCCTAGTTTGAGTCTGAGGAGTGCAGCTCCCCTGGAGTACGCTAACCCTATTCGACATAACTGTTGTCCAACATTTGGCAGCATGTAACTCGTTGTCCATAAAGAAAAGCAAATAAAAGACTTAAACGACAGGTTAAGTCATGAGTCCAACAAAAGCAAGAGATTTTCAGGAAGCTGTTGAGATGTGCTCTGAAGAACCAAGGGATTATCAGGAAGCTGTTGAAAGTAGGGATAAAACTTTTGGAATGGAGGTATGGATGAAGAGATGATTTCTCTTGAAAAGAACAAAACCTGGAGGTTGGTTAAGAGACCTAAAGGAAGAAAATTTATTGGCTGCATCTGGGTATTCAAGTTGAAGTCGGGTATACCAGGAGTAGAAGAACCGAGATATAAGGCTATGTTGGTAGCCAAGGTACTCTCAGAGAGAGGGTATTGATTATAAGGATGTGTTCTCACCAGTGGTGAAACATGTTTCTATCAGGTTTCTTTTATCTATCACTGCAAATTTAGTATGGAATTGGAGCAGCTTGATGTTAAGACTGTGTTTCTTCATGGTTTGCTTGAAGAGGAGATCTATATGGAACAGCCAGAAGGTTTTGTAGTTAAAGGTAAAGGAGATTATGTTTGCTTGTTGGAAAAGGCGCTGTATGGACTTAAGCAAGCTCCAAGGCAGTGGAACAAGTGTTTTGATCAATTTGTGGTAAGTCATGGGTTCAAAAGGAGTGAGTTTGATCACTGTATCTACATAAAGGAGAGTAAAGATAAGTGTTTTATCTACCTATTCTTGTATGTTGATGACATGATAATTGCATCAAAGGATATGAAAGAGATACAGGTTGTGAAAGATTTGTTGAGCAGTAGGTTCGAGATGAAAGACCTAGGAGCTGCAAGAAGAATTCTTGGGATGGATATTGAGAGAGATCGTGAAGGTGGAGTTCTCACATTGTCTCAATCTGGGTATATCAAGAAGATTCTTCAGGTATTCAATATGGGTGAGTCTAAATCTGTTTCAACACCTATAGGTTCGCATTTTAAGTTTTCTGCTGTCAAAGATGATGAAACTGAGACAATTATGAATGATATTCCATACGCTAATGCTATTGGGAGTATCATGTATGCGATGCTGAGAACTAGGTGTGATCTAACATATGTTGTCGGCTTAGTGAGTAGGTTTATGAACAAGCCGAGCATGGTACACTGGTCTGCAGTGAAGTGGGTGCTAAGGTATTTGAAAGGTACTCAGGATCTGAAGATTGTGTTCAGGAAGAACAAGGAGTTTAAGGTTGAAGGTTTCTGTCATTCTGATTTCTCTTCGGATCTGGACAGAAGTAGATCGATTTCAGCATATGTTTTCACAGCTGGTGGAAGTGTCATTAATTGGAAGTCAAGTCTTCAACAGGTCGTCACACTGTCTACAACAGAGGCAGAATATATGGTGTTGGTCGAAGCTGTTAAAGAAGCTATCTGGCTAATGGGTTTGGCTGAGGAGTTCGGTTTCAAACAAGACTCAGTAGAGATCTGGTGTGATTCTCAGAGTGCTTTGAGTTAGCCAAAAATAACGTTCATCATGAGAGGACGAAGCATATCAACAGAAAGATGCATTTCATCAGGGATATAGTTGCTTCAGGTGATGTGTAGCTGTCCAAGATCCCGACTGAGAAGAATCCGGCTGATATGTTGACAAAGGTTCTTCCAGTAGATAAGTTTGAGAAAGCTTTGAGCTTTCTCGTCTTAGAAAAGCACTAAGGTGTTGGTTTGTCTGGAGCTACACATGAATGCAAAGATGAAGATGTTATACTCTGGAGTGAATGTCACCAAGGTGGAGATTTTTTGGGCTTTGGTGATGAAAATTATTGAGTTATAACTAGGCTCACGACAGGGTAGTCATTAGGAAACGGGCTTGTTTTCTTTGGGTTTCGGTTTGGTTTAAACCGTCTTATCTTTGTAATTGACTTAGTATATAAAGTTAAGGATAAGGGAGAATTAGGGTAACACACATAGATTAGGGTTAGCCACATTTATTAGATCTCTTCTCTGGTTCTAGAGAGAGAATGAGAGAGAAACCTAAAAGCTTGTAATCTATGATATAGTGGATTACTGGAATGGCTCCAGGCCGAGATGTAGGATCACATATCGTGATCCGAACTCGTTAAATCTCTGTGTCTTTACTTTATTGGTCAAGAACAAATTAATATTCCGCATAGAAGAGAGATTCAAATTTCTTTAATAAGAATCATTGAAATCGTAGATTAAATTTCTAAAACTTTTTTGGTACAGCAATTAAGAAGCTTGATATTGTGCTTCTTCTTTTTAATTGATCTTTCATGTTATGGTTATGTTCTTGCAGGTTTATGACGTAGAATTTGTTTTTTTTTCTTAAGAGAGAAAAATACACTCCAAAGTATACTTAATTAAATTACAATATTTGGCAGTTCGGAAGCAGATTTTATCAAACAAATTGTTAAAGAGGTTGAGAAAGTTCTAGCAACTGGATGCCAGGACACAGAAAGTCATCATTGCGTCAATTTATCCCAGAATAAGAGGAGAAAGATGCATCAATCTTCTCCAGAATGCGAGAACAAATTTTTTTAAAAAATCACATTTGATTTTATCGAATGCGAGAGGTCAAATAGAGCAACATCAAGAAGTTTATATATTTAAACATGATTTTATTAAATTATTCAAGTACGTAAGATTCATGTTTAAAGATACATCACATAATTTCTTGGATGTTTTATATTCATAGATGTGTTAGGTCAGACTACTCTATTTGTTTCAATGTAAGCACTGTTTTAGAGATTCTAGATATTTATTGAAAATAATGTAAAATACTTTAAATATTTCTGAAACTTTTTATAATTTCCATACCCAAAAATATTCATTTATAGGTCATAACAAATAAAGATAAAACATAAATAAAGCTAAGAGCATCATTAAAAGTAAGAACCCCATCAAATTTTCCAAATAAAAAATAATAGCATTTTAATTATATAAGTATTTTTTTTTCTTATTAATTGAATCATTAACTAAATGACAAATGGCATTTAAGTATCTCATAGGTTTCTCAAAACTCTCAAACAAGAACTTTTTTTTTCTTTCTCTCCTGATTTTTGTTATTTATCATTTAATTTAATTTTGAAATACTTTGTCGGCGGATAAAGATGCTCTAAGTATTGGAAAGTCTAAAACATTGTACGGTAAAATAAAGTACATTTTTCTCACAAAAATAAAAATAAAATTTTTTCTTTGGTATATGATAGTATTTAAATTTCTCCAACATATATATTCAAATAAACCAGTTAAAGATTTCTTTTACGGGCTAAAACCACAAACTTTTACTTATCTAAATAATTGTTTCGACGTCTCAAACCCAGTTATTTTCAACATGGACTGATCGTGATAGCAGTACATATCATAATCCAAAAAGTATTGAATGCATGCTTGGGGTTTCCAACTCCAATTAAACAAGTTCTTCTGCCAATAATGTAGTGGTAAATATTATATATATATATTGGACTAATTTTACGGTGGTCAATCCTACTTGACACATGATGAAGGTGTGCCCAAGTAAACTTTGCAAAGGAAGATAGTTGTACCGCAGGAACACATAACTCGACTATGAATTTGACAGGTGGACGCTTCTACCCAAGACAGTAGATGGTGATGAGTTGGAGAAGTTAACTCATCCCAAACACGCTGATTATCCTTTATAAATAGAGGAAAATGACCCAAAATATAGGAGGCATTAAGAGAAAGGTAAAAAAATAAGGGAGAAAAATATATACTTCCTCAATTGATCCTATAGAAAAAGGAATTCGGCCAAATGGAAGGAGGATTCAAACTACACTCACTCTGTTCTCTGTGTTCGCAAAACACATAGTGCCAAAGGGAGGTTTTGATCCTCTGACGGAGTTCCCAAACCTAACCACCACTCCATTTTGTGAACCTTTCATTCTCAGTCGATTGATGTCTAACTTAAGCAACGGAGAGTCTTCGGGATGGAAATCCATTCCCCCTCCCCTGCTGAGAGTTTAACATTGTCATTTTCCTACGTAAAAACCAGGAGACACCTCACATCCAGTCGCTGGCTCTCGATTTGAAGCAATCCTCACTCTCTGAGCGATGACCTCCTACTCTCCGTTCATTGGTTGTTCTCCCAAAATAAACACTCTTGACCCATAAAGAGATATGTACTCATAATGAGCTGATAAAAAAAACCTCTCAAACAATTGGTGCTAGAAAAAATAGAGAGAGGCGAGTGCTTATGACAACAATGTCACATCCCGAAGTAGCGAAAGGATGACGTCACAAATTATCAAACGAACACAAGAAGCTGCAATCTCTCCCTCGATTGAACTAGGTGCAAGAGATATGCAAAATTGTGATTTGAAAGGAAAAACAAGATACCCAAAAGTGAAAAATGAGAATCTTGGTCATAAAGTAAAAAGTAGCACAAATACAACAAAAGCCGAAACTAGTCCACCACATATCGACGAGAGAAAAAAATCCCGACAACCCATTATCAAGACGAAGGGTAGCTTCTGTGTCAAGTCCCTTTTGGCAAAAGACTGTCTTCGGAGGTCCTGGTTAACCTCGAACATCCAAGAAAGGAATGAACACTCTTTCGACTTGTGCAGGGGAGCGTCAAGAGCCCATGCACCACAAGGCATTGGAGATTCTCCACTTCGCAGTTTAGTTCCTTAAGCTCTTGCCTATCCATCGATAACTCAGAGCTGAGACAAGTAACCTCCGCCCCAAGCTCGAGTCGAGGAGTGCAGCTCCCTTGGAGTACGCTAACCCTATCCGACAAAATGTTGTCCAACATTTAGCAGCATGTAACTCGTTTTCCATAAAGGAGAGCAAATAAAGGACAAAGGCAAGAGAAAACAAAGAAGGAAAACCCAACAAATAACTTACCTCGTCCACAGAGCGATACACACTCGCCTTCGTGAGACCCTAAGCCTCTGAAATGGTCAAGGGGTCGGGCAGAGGGAGGGTAACGTGGGGGGCTGAACACCTGGGGGCGAGGGGGCAGACACCTCCTTAATCTCATCTTGAATATGAGTGATATTGCATAATTCTGTTTATTAAGGTTTGTAGAAAGATTTTAATATTAGAAACGATTTTGATTAGCTTCATCTTTGCGTTATATACCTAAAGTTGGTGTTTGAAAAATTAATTCTGTTCATTCTTAGGGTTTATGAATAACTTGAACAAAAAGTTTAGCTGAAGTTGATCATTAAAATTGTTGTCTTTCTAAACTGCCTCGAATGTGTGACTAAACTCTGTGTTTTTTTTTGTTGTGAATTGTGACAGATTTAAAAATATTAAGTGGTCGACTACAAAGCTACATGCAGTAATGGTTACTTAAGATTATCCCTGGACCTTCGGACAAACTAACAATTGCTTTAGTTTATCAATGTAGTTTGACGCAAGCTTAAGGCATCTTCCATTTAATCCATCCTTACTTTCGATTTACTGACAGAATGTCTCAATTTTTTCCAAGCAAATGATTATGTAAAGGAGGGTTTGGGGGATTTTACTCTTACGAGGGTTTGTTGTTTGAAATGTTTTTCTGCTTGATGGATCATATTTGTGTACCTTTATTATGTGATCAATTTTGATTTAGAAAAAAACACAAAACTCATCACTTCTTTTTATGCTTCAGCGCATGAACAATATGAATCAGGCATCCTTGAAGTCTGAACATATATAATGTAACTATAAATGTAAACCAATCCACTTAACAATCCAAACGACCATCTAAACATTGTTGAGCATTAGTTATTTTTAAACGCAGTTCCCCTATAGGAGGATCCTGTGATCGGAAAGTTCCTTTCCAAAGCCTCTCACGTGGCTAAGGTACATGTAATTGTTAACAAGATCTAATTTCTTGGAGACAAAATAATTTGAATTGATGCATATGAAGTGAATGAAACCATCATCAAGTTTCGGATAAGAGATAGTTAAGTAAGATCTCGAGTCCTATGCCATGGGATGTGGAACATTGCAGATACTCCATGATTGTGTCTAATTGGTATTTGGTGGTAGAAGAAGCGCAGCCGAAAGGCAAGACAATACCAATGTGGGTTCATCTAAATAATGTACTACACATGATGTTCTCATGGACTGGATTAAGCTTCCTAACAAGTTTGGTGGGTTCCCAAAAAGCTTACATATAAATACATAGTTCTGTATGAGTTTTGAAAAAGGAAAAATATTTTTCGAAGCGGAATTTGTCTAAATTTAGATTCACTTCTATGAAAGAAGTGGATGCGATTGTTGAATTTACAAAACTTGGCTCAAAAAGAAGTGAGAGGAAACGAAATTGTAGTTATACCTCAAGAGGAAATGAGGGACTGAAAGGAGGAAGAACAGAAAAATGAGAAAGAGGTAGACAAAAGAAGTAGAGGCAACTCCATAGAATGTGGATGAAATGGTGAATATACAATGGGTCCAACTGAAAATAATAGAAAATAAGAAAAATAAGAAACAAGGGCATAGAAACACAGAGGATGAATGGAGTTCTGTCTCGTCAACAAAAGTTAAAAGACACTTTGAATCGAAAGCTATAATGAGGAAATATCAGTCTCACAATCCCTGTTTCTCTGTTCTTGCAAAGACGTGAAAAGATGAGGCATATGAAATTGATATTTCACAAGAAGTAGATGACAACCTTGAAAAAGGTGAAGTCAAGGAAACTGATCAAACGAATGATGCAATAGATGGATCCTAGGCCTGGGACTTTAACCCAAAACCCGAACCTGATCCGAATAACCCGAATCCGAATCCGAACAAAAAATTCTAAAAACCCGGATCTGTTTCTATTTGTTTAAACCTGAAAAACGAAACCCGAATAAACCGACCCGGACCCAACCCGAATCTGATGAATAAATTTTAAAAATTTGAATGGTTTGTATTTGTCTAAACCCAAAAAACATAAACCCGAATAAACCGAACCCGAACCGGAAATACCCGAACCTGAACCTTAAATACCTGATTTTTTTGATTTTTTCATTACATTGGGTACTTTGGTTTTGAAAAAATCCGAAATACCCGAACCCAAAATATCCGAATCCAAACCCGAAATAAAACCCGATCGAATTTGATATAAAACCCGAAACCCGATCCGAACCCGAAATAAACCGACTCGAATCCGGTGAATAAATTTAATAAACCCGAACGGTTCTATTTGTCTAAACCCGAAAAGCCGAAACCCGAATAAATTAAATCTGACCCGAAAACCCGAAACCCCGAAATCCCAGCCCTAATGGATCCGATAAACAATATGTTAATCAGGAAATTACATTGCATCTCCTTTTGACGATAGGAAGAAACATGTCACACTAGTTTCCAATCTCATCTTTGATTATCTCAACCAGTTTTTGTTAAGGTATGTGTTTCTAACAATACTATATCACATTTGGAAACAAAAATACAGCTGTCCCCATGGAGAATCTCCTCTTCAACCATCTTGACTGATCAAACAAATTAACAAAGGAGTTTGACATCGGCTTACTACAATCAAAGTCTTGAAGACTAGATATATAAAGAAGCAATGATCTGGTGTTTTACATCCTTACCGCCGTAGCAATCACAAGCAAGAAAAAAATATGTGAAATTTCTTTTGAAAAGTTTCTAATGTTTTTCCAAATTTATTTTACAAAACTGTAAAAAAAAAATTTTGTATAAAAAAACTAAATATAATTTTATATTCATTATGCTAATAGATCATTGCATAGATTAATTTAGTAAGAAAAGACTCAAAAAATTAAACAAGATGAATTCAAAGCAAATCATGAAAGAGATCTAAGAACAATATTCTGCATCAAAGGTTGATTTTGAAATATTAGTTGATGATAAAATGGAGAAAAAGAATCGAGAGAGTTAAGTTCACAGATAATGGCAATTTATATGGTTCTCGTATATTAAGCTACCTCTACTAAGCTAGGAATAAATATGTTTATGATTTTATTCTCTAGAGTCCATGTGGATCCTAAACACTAGGTATTTTGATTAATAATTTGGTGAAGAGGAAAGAGTTGGGAAAGATCCTTGGTAGAACCTAAGATGTGATGTATTCGGCTCACTTCTGATGTTGGTCCAAAGACTAGTTTACCATGAGCCGGATTTAGTGTTAAATATCCAACTCCAACAGTCCATGCTACATTTGCATAAAGTTGATTTTGTTTTTGATGGACATTCTCTGTTTTGATTAGGCTTGGAAAAAAAAGAAAACCGGATTCGAAAATTTGAACCGAAACCGACTAAAAATAACCGGTTTGAATCGGGTTTGGTTATAAGAAAAATACCTGATGCTTTCTCTTCATGAATACACGTAAGTATTGTATAATATCTGGAACTGAATGGATATACAAATTATCTGAATTATAGTTATATATTTAAAAATGTTAATTAGTTTATGGGTATTATAGATATATTTTTAGTATTACTGATATATATATATATATATATATATATATATATATATATATATATTTTTTTTTTTTTTTTGAGTTTTTGGGTATATTTTCGAGTTTTGAGGTATAATTTTATTATTTTAGGTATATGTTTTTTTTATAAAATCGAAATTTTAGATTAATTTAAAATAATTTTAGATAATTTTTTTATTTTTAGATAAAAATATTTAAAACGAACTGAAATCGTTATATATTTGAAACTTCCTGAGTTTAAAATGGTTTTCAATATTTGAGATCCGAACCGATCTAGAATTGGTATAATCCAAACCAAATCCGATTCGAAAAATATTTAAATATTTATTGATAATAGAAATGTTATATTCGAAAGAGCTGGATTCGATCAGGTAGTATCATGGAACCGACCTGAACATCCCAAATCCCCCAAATCCCACACTTAGTTTTGATTGAACCGATTTTATTATAAAGATGTGTCATTTTTTTAAGTTTCTTTAGTGGGATCTACTATTCTGCAAATGCAAGCTTACGTGGCAATTAATAAGCCGACCAGTGACCACCATATGAACGTTAGAGCAACAATTTCCCAAATTTTCGCACTTGCCTTTTTCTGTTTTGTACAATATCTTTTTCTTTTCGGGGCAATTTCCTTAAGCATTGGAAAAGTATCATCTCTCTAGAACCGTTGGATCAATCGAACGGTCAAGAAAACTTCATAGAACATTCTGGAAAACACTGGAAAACATAAGTCTTGTGCTTATATAAATAAACCTCAACTTAAACTCTCTTGTCTCCATACCATAAACTAAAAACCTACGCCTAATTCTACTATTCGCTCCTCAAAAGTTTATTTTTTTCTTTCGCTAAAGCTTCTCTCTGTGTTAGTTTTTGATAATGGCGAATAAAGGAGAAGGTCCAGCGATCGGAATCGATCTCGGAACTACCTACTCGTGCGTCGGAGTATGGCAACACGACCGTGTTGAGATCATCGCTAATGATCAAGGTAACAGAACGACGCCGTCTTACGTCGCCTTCACCGACTCGAGAGGTTGATCGGTGACGCCGCTAAGAATCAAGTCGCCATGAACCCAGTAAACACTGTCTTTGGTATGTAACTTGACTCAAAAAAATCGTATCTTTTTTACTTTTTGTGTTGATTTTGCTATTGTAAACTGTGTGACTAAACTCTGTTTTTTTGGTTGATTGTGACAGATGCAAAGAGATTGATTGGTCGGAGATTTAGTGACACATCTGTCCAAAGCGACATGAAGCTATGGCCGTTCAAGATCATCCCTGGTCCTGCCGACAAACCGATGATCGTCGTTAACTACAAGGGAGAAGAGAAGCAGTTCGCTGCAGAGGAAATCTCTTCCATGGTTCTCATCAAGATGCGTGAGATTGCTGAAGCTTACCTTGGCTCTACGATCAAGAACGCTGTGGTTACTGTTCCAGCTTACTTCAACGACTCTCAGCGTCAAGCCACGAAGGACGCTGGTGTGATCGCTGGTTTGGAATGTCCTGCGTATCATCAACGAGCCGACCGCAGCAGCCATCGCTTATGGACTTGACAAGAAGGCAACGAGTGTTGGAGAGAAGAACGTTTTGATCTTTGATCTTGGTGGTGGTACGTTTGATGTCTCTCTTTTGACCATTGAAGAAGGTATCTTTGAGGTCAAGGCAACTGCTGGAGACACTCATCTTGGTGGTGAAGACTTTGACAACAGAATGGTTAACCATTTTGTTCAAGAGTTTAAGAGGAAGAACAAGAAGGATATTAGTGGTAACCCGAGAGCTCTGAGGAGGTTGAGAACAGCTTGCGAGAGAGCAAAAAGGACTCTCTCTTCCACGGCACAAACCACCATTGAGATTGACTCTCTTTTGAGGGAATTGATTTCTATTCTCCGATCACACGTGCTAGGTTCGAAGAACTTAACATGGATCTTTTCAGGAAGTGTATGGAGCCTGTTGAGAAGTGTCTACGTGATGCTAAGATGGACAAGAGCACAGTTCATGATGTTGTCCTTGTCGGTGGTTCTACACGTATCCCCAAAGTCCAACAGCTTCTCCAAGACTTCTTCAATGGGAAAGAGCTATGCAAGTCCATTAACCCTGACGAGGCTGTGGCTTATGGTGCGGCGGTTCAGGCTGCGATTGAGCGGTGAAGGAAACGAAAGGTGCAAGACCTTCTTCTCTTGGACGTTACACCTCTTTCTCTCGGTCTTGAAACAGCCGGTGAGTCATGACCACTTTGATCCAGAGAAACACAACCATCCCGACCAAGAAAGAACAGGTCTTCTCCACTTACTCAGACAACCAGCCAGGTGTGTTAATCCAAGTCTACGAAGGTGAGAGAGCAAGAACAAAAGACAACAACCTCCTTGGCAAGTTCGAGCTCTCTGGTATCCCTCCGGCTCCACGTGGTGTCCCTCAAATCACAGTTTGTTTCGACATTGATGCAAACGGCATCCTCAATGTCTCAGCCGAGGACAAGACCACAGGGCAAAAGAACAAGATCACTATCACCAACGACAAAGGTCGTTTGTCTAAAGACGAGATTGAGAAGATGGTGCAAGAAGCTGAGAAGTACAAGTCTGAAGATGAAGAGCATAAGAAGAAGGTCGAAGCCAAGAACGCTCTTGAGAACTACGCTTACAACATGAGAAACACAATCCGTGATGAGAAGATCAGTGAGAAGCTTCCTGCTGCAGACAAGAAGAAGATTGAAGATTCGATTGAGGAGGCAATCCAATGGCTTGATGGTAACCAATTGGCTGAAGCAGACGAGTTTGAAGACAAGATGAAGGAGTTGGAGGGTGTATGCAATCCCATCATTGCTAAGATGTATCAAGGCGCTGGCGGTGAAGCAGGTGGTCCTGCCGCCGGAATGGACGACGATGAAGCTCCTCCTTCTTCAGGCGGTGCTGGTCCCAAGATCGAGGAAGTCGACTAAACTGTTCTTTTAAACTTTTTCAGTCTTAATGTCTGAATTCTCTCAGTTCTAGTGTTGTTCGGTTTTTATGTTTTAGTGTTCTTTTAGCTATGTACTCTCTGTTTTCTTTACAACGCAACAAGTTAGATTTCACATAATTGGAAACGGAAGAGCGTGCATTTATTTCAAATTGAGTTGCAATCATTGTCCGGATACTTGTCTGAATTTTAACGATTGCTGAAAGTAGTTTTGTTTTGAATGGTCTCTTTGTTTTTGTGACTCCAATTGTCTGCCTTTGCTGATGTAGTTCAATGGAAACAGAATAAGGAATGATGAATACATGTATCAACATCTGTTCTTATGCGTTATGTCTCCAGAGTGTACACTGGGTTTTAAGTGAATAGCTCTGAGAAAAGGCAAGAATATGAACTAGTTCTTGCTTAATCTGTTTGTGTATGTGTGCGTCATCTCTTTCTTTCTTTCCAAATATTACACTGAAAATTCAAAACAAATCTTTCTTTTCAATCTTTAGATCCACTTCAAACTGATGCACATTTCACAGATGTTGAGCCAACAATTAGTTTTATTCTGCAGATGGTTTCTTTGGAGGTTATAGTGAATCTAGCTTGAAGATGTCTTCTTATATTGATCATTGGTGTATCAAAAGGTGTGCTTTCACAGTGGAGATCGAAGCAATAGCTTTTTATGCAGACATGCATGGAATTTGCAATTGGGACCATAAGTTGTTGTGTTCGTTTACAGTAGATGTCTTGAAAATCTATTCCGAAATGAAGTCTATTCGTAGTCACCGAAAACGAACCAAGGCAGCTAATTTTTGCTGAGATAGTTCATTACTTCACTTATTACATGTAAGAAAAGAGCACACAATCGCTCCAATGAAAGAACAAAACCAAAAATTTGCACTATGGATGATGTGACAATGACAGTGTCGGAGCCAAAGACTACCACATCTATCATATTGTAGCAAATTCTCATGCTAACATTGCTAGTTTCTTAGTGATAAGTCCCTTTCGATTAACTTGAAAATTATCTAAATTTTCCCAAGGAATCAAATGATATAAACCATCTCGAAGTGCATCCTCATACCATAGAAAAATCAGTCTTCGTTTAAAATACAAGGAAAAAAACAAAGTGCAAAAATTTCAAGCAGACAAGATGGAAAATGGAGAACTTAGTAACCACCTTTGAGATCGTTGACAACATCGTAAGGGATGGGAGTGACAGTCTCCAATGTCATACCCTCGACCATGAAACCTGGTTTGGGACCTTTAGGCTGTCTCTTGGTGCTGATAGTCTCACCTCTAGCTTTGGCTGCAACCTTGAGCTCATCGTTCTTCTTCTTCCTCAGTTTGAACTCTTCATCACACCTTGACTGCTGCACGTGCTCCACACGCACATGTAACCTCTTCCTTATGATTCTGTTCCCAATCTACACAAAGAAACAAACTTTAGCTTTTAAGATAGGAAAAAAATCTTAAAATCGAAATCAAAGCATCTCTACAAGAGATCCATACAAATAGCAAAAGAACTATGAAGCAATACAAAATCGACCACTTCAACATTGAAACTAAAAACACATAGCAAAGAGTCACAATCAGTTCTTACTCTATCAGCAATCTTTCGATTAGTTATGAATCACAGAACCAATCTTACATTTTCTAAATTTAACAGAGAGCTCAATAACCCAATTTGCCCACAGCAATGAATCAAGATCCGTTCTAAATCCTAATTCAAGAATCAAGACTCTTTAGAAAATATCAAAACTTGAAAACTTGAACATATTCTGAGACCTGTTTGTTGACTTCGACACCGATGGCACGCTTAGTGACGTTCCAGACGCGACCAGTACGACCGTGGTAGAACTTGTGGGGCATACCCTTGTGGATAGCTCCATTAACCTTCACATCGACGTAATCGCCGACCTTGAAAGTCCTGAGGTAGGTGGAGAGTGGGATAACACCCTTCTTCCTGAACCCTCTCGCGAACAGATCTCTTGTTCTCGCCCTCACTCCGTGTCCCGCCGGCATGTTTCCTCTCCAGCAAGTGTCTCTGGGTGGTGGTGGCTGAAAGAAAGAAACCCTAGAAACGTTTTGGGGAAGGAGAAGAATGCGAGAGAGATAAATCCAAGCTTAAAAGGCTTTTTTGTTTTCATGGGCCTTAATTATTTGGGCCTTTTGTGTATTATCATTCGATCTTTGGGTGGTGAGAGTAAGTGACAAGGAGAGATAGGCTCTTACCTCTTTTTTTTATTGACAGAAAACGCTCTTTATCCCGGAAAATTTATAAAATCAACCCGAATTTTGTTTAAGGAAATTTTCATACATAAACTTTCATAATAGATATTTTTCAACTCGAATTTTTTTTTTAGTTTAAATTTCATACATAAACTAAAATAAGTTTGTGAAATTTAACATTGACTCTAATAATGTTATTCAAACGTCAAATTTTGATGAAACTTCAATCGATCTGGTACAAATTGAGAGATTCAATATCGTTTTAATTGAATAAAACTAAA
>FNXX01000128.1:0-38838 GCA_900108845.1 Iljinskaea planisiliqua | reverse complement strand
GACCGTCACCAGACACCAGGGGGTGGTGTCGACCGAAACCAACTCTAAAAGTGGTTTCTGACTTGAATTCTTCACCACAACTTCCTGATTAACTCCAATATGATCCATAATCTCCAATTAAGCCCTACATGTACCTAAACCTGCAAAAGACTCTAAAAGACTCCAAAAACACTAAAAAGACTCTATAAAAACATCTTATATCATGGTTAAAAAAAACATAAAACCATGATATATCAACTCCCTCAGACTTAGCTTTTGCTTGCCCTCGAGCAAAACATATAACTAAACCTGTGAAAGAGGTTTTAAAACACAGAAACTCACATTCTCTTGGAACATCACATTGACCATATCAACTTAAAATCCACATGATGCGAAATCAATCCAAAACCGAACCACCATGTACTTCTCCTTAGACATTCACCGCCTTCCAGATTCAACCCACAATTTCACAACTCTGTCAATTAAGCCTTCATCACTGGGTATCATCAATGATCTCAATGCTAAGAACCTTATAGAGTCATTCCCGTACAATACAATGACAATGCAAATATACAATCAATTTGTGGTACTCTTTCTCTTCCCAAGACTTGTTCATGTCTCATGATCTTTTTGTTTTTTTTAGAACTTGTTTCTTTTTTTTTCGATTGCAAATGTGTGACGAATAATGGGGTCCCGAGAAATTTTCCTACCCCTCGTTTCCACATTTGTGTGATCATTCCTTTCAAAGTAAAATAATTAGGTCCCAGGAAATATTCATACCTCTTTACTCAAAAGAAAATCATCTCATCTTTTCACTTATTTAGATTCAGGGGGAGGAGTACCATTACTTTTCACAAAAGTTGCAGTTGTCAGATATGAGCAAGGAGTAAAGCCCTATGAACATCAATCACACCAATGAGGTAAAAGAAAGAGAACATAAATTAGCTCTGGCTTTGGTGGACTTCGCTGGAAATATGGATGCCTTTAGTTAACTGATCAGCCTTTGGATTTTTCATTAGTCGAATATGAACTGATTCTGCAGCAATGGTCACTCAGATGAAACAATCAACACAATAAACCAAGATAGATATCACAGTTTCCAACCAATTTTGACTCAATATAACCAATAAAAACTAACACAACTGACTTAAATCAAAACAAAGTAAAATACATTAGTATTTTCCACCCACAGACTTAAGTAATACTGTCATCTGTGTTATAAAGCCATTTATATAGGATTGGAAAGAAACCAAAGTTTAGAAAAAAAAAATGAACAAAGACAAGGTCAAAAATACTTACCTAAAGAGGAGGTGTCGACCGAGATTAACACAGGGTGTCGATCGACACCAAGGTCGGCTCCTTGCTCCTTTGTCGTCTTTGCAATTTTCTTTTTTCGACAAAAAAAAAATAAAAGTAAGTAAAAACTAAATGAATTCAAATAAAATCCTACCTAAAAGTGGGCTGCCTCCCACTAGGCACTTCTTTTCAGTCATTAGCTTAACTGTGTCGGGGTTCAGAGATCAGGTGGATCAGACAGTGGCAGTGAGTGCCTTCGGGAAGAACATCTCATCATCCAAGCTGGTGTATAAGCATTAGTGGATGAGATCTACCAAGGAAGTGAGGAACAGCAGCAAGGTGGGACTTATGTCTGGGTGGGATACTTTATTTTCGTGCAGAATCATTAAAAGAACACCAAGCTATCTATGAGAATCTTGGCTTGCATAAGTGTGAAACAGCTTTTGAACTTTTACAGTTATTATTGATGAGATCAGGAGGTTTAGAATTGGGAACATGAAGTGCATACTTTTTTTTTACTCTGAGGTGTTTGGAGTGTGAGATGTGGAGTTTTCTGTTTGACAACTGATGATAGACTTTCAGCACTAGAAACCTCCTGAAAACTGTGTCTTTTGGTCGTTCTCGGGTTGGTCTGTGGGGGATGTCGACCGACACCACATCTTCATGTCACAGGGTTGTGTTGAGATGGGTGTCGAGCAACACTGAACCTGCAGCTCGGATTTCTGAAATTAACTCTGCAACCCTTGCCTCCATCACAAAAACATCTTCCTCCAGCAACTTGTCTTTGACTGGACCCTCATCTTTGAGCCTAGTCCTGAATATATGATCTCCACTCCAATCGTCAAACTCATCAGCTTTCTTTGCAGTTTCAAACAATGTGTCTGGAATAACCAACTTGTTTACTTGCCCACTAATCTCTAACTCCTTGACATACCCAGCAGTAATGTCATCTGGATGTTCTATGATTAGGTCCTCATCCATGGCAGTCTGGACATAAAAGGATTATCCATCAATGGTAGGTTTGCTCCTGAGCTTGTCCATGACAAAATCCATGACCACATCTCCCAAATCCAGTTATATCTTCCCTTCTATCACATCGATGTTGGCACCAGCTATAACTAAGAAGGATCTTCCTAATAGAAGAGGATCCTGAGTTTCTTCACCATACTCCAAACCCACAAAGTCAGTGGGAATCATGCAGCCTGCAATCTTGAGTGGGACATCCTCCAAGACACCTTCTGGAATCCTTTTGGAACGATCAGCAAGGATAAGATGAATCTTTGTTGGCTTGAAATTAGTCATCCTAAGGTTTACAGCAACAGAGTGAGGTATTAAATTGATACTTGAGCCAGGATCACAAAGAGAATAAGGGAGTCTTCCTGTTAAGATGGAGAAATCTAGTACAAAGCTCCCTGGATCAGGCGAGTTCTCTGAAATTCTACTATGAACCATAGCACTGACTTGTTCAAAGACCCTCACCTTCATCTCTTTCTTTAAGACTGTCCTTTTCAAGAGAATTGCACTGATGTCCTTTGTGAGCAATACTGCTTCCTCAGGACCCACACCATTCACAACAATAAGAAGGGAGCTTAACATCCCACCTAAAATTCAACACTTTTGGTGGAAGGTACTTCATAATGGTCTCCTTGTTGCAAAGAATCCCAAGAAAGAGAGAATTCAGTGCAATCATGAGTGAAGGGGACGAATGGCCCAACCGAGTGAACATGGATATGACTTGGTAAGAGGATTATGATAAACATTAAACTCCATATAGACCCATATACTTGGCGGATAGAATTAGATTGTTTTTGTTATATTTCATTTTGAAGGCACAATTGATATTTGTGTCAGGACTTTGATATCCGATAATAGGTTATAAGGAAAAATCCTACATACAAGTATAATTTTATGGCCATCAAAACGAACATATGTAAGACTTATGATTGGGTAGAATGGTCTTTTACGGATCATCTATTTAGGAATATGCGTTTTTCACCTTTGTAGATTATCTGGCTAATATGGTGTATTACATCTAATACTTGTTAACTTTTGTCTTTTGTTAATGTATGATTTTAAACTAAATTATTTTTATTACATGTATTTACATATGCACATTTTTCTATCTTTATATTTTTTAAATAATCATCCATTGCAATCTATCCACTTAGTTTTATCTTCATGTACCATTTATGTTTTTTTTTTTCATATCCACAAGTTTTTTCGTGTAAAATAAAAAATAGTAAATATATCAAAATATAAAAAAAGAAAATTGGTAATCTATAGTAAAAATAAAAACATCTAATCGTATTTCATTAAATAAAAAAATGAAAAACCAAATTATGTGGAGGAGAACGTAATAAAATATATAAAAAACAATTCGAAAGATGAGAGATGAATTTTCATAAAAGATACAAGAAGATGAAATAAGTGAATTGGTAGTTTAGAGTTTAGTCTTACTATCATAGGATTCAATCACAAGAAGATAGGATAAATGATTTTGTAGTTAGATTTCAAGAAAGCTTATGACAGGATTCGATGGGATTTATTGGAGGACACGTTACATGCTGCAGGCCTATCGGATATATGGATCCGATAGATCATGAAATGTGTTGCAAGACCGTCCATGTGTATGTTATAGAATAGGGAGAAAACGGAGCCTTTTAAGCTGCATGGAATTTGGCAAGGAGACAAACATCCCCATATTTATTTGTGTTGTGCATGGAGAGAATTTGCACTTCTGTTTTGCAGATGAGCTGCTTTTATTTGTTGAGGCACCGGTATCCCAAATAGGGTAATTAGGACAGTATTGGAGAGGTTCTGCATAGAATCTGGGCAGAATGGTAGTCTGTAGAAATCAAAGATTTTTTTCTCTAAAAACGTGTCTTGAGATCTGGGGAAGATGATTAGTGATGAGAGTGGAATAAAGTCAACAACTGATTTGGATAAATACTTGGGGATGCCAATTCTTCACAAGTAGACAAATAATGAAACATTTGGGGAGGTTCTTGTGTGGGTATCATCAAGACTATTAGTTTGGAAGGAGCGTATAGTATGCTTTGCGGGTCAAGTGACCTTATGAATTATCTTATATCCTCGATTGCAGTACATTGGATTAGTAGGATTAGGTTCCAACGCTACTCTACATATTTTGGATCAACTGTCGAGGGATTTTCTATGGGTAGTACTATGGAAAAGGGAAAATATCACCTGGTGGCTTGGAAGAGAGTATGTTTACCGAAGGAGGAAGGAGGGGTTAGGATCAGAAAGGCAAGTGATATCAAACTAGTTTATGGATGCAAGTAGTGAGGAGCAAGTATAAAGTCAGACATATTCAGGATCATTCGTGGACGATTGCTAGTAGTGTATGGTCATCCACATGGCGCATTAGACTTATGGGGTTGTGGAATGTGATTTATCAAGGCCAGAGTTGGGTTATCGGAGATGGTAGGAAGATTCAGTTTTGGAAGGACAAGTGCTTACTGTATGATCTATTAGCAGATTTGAAGGTTGGGATACTTCCGGAGGAACTTGTTAAGTTGACTGGGAGAGCTTTGTGGACCAATAGTACGGGGTGGTATATGGCGAGAATTCACCCTTATATCACATAGAACAAAAGATTGAAGTTAGGCGTAGTGGTACTAGATAGTGTTACTGGAGCAAAAGATAGACAGTGGTAGGGTGAAGATCCACATAGAAAGTTCACGGTTAAGTCCACTTACGCTTTATTGATATGGGACACATCACCGAGGCAAAACTTGTCTCTGTTTTTTCTATGGTTGGTAGGTAACTAGGTACTCATGACAAATGCAGAAAGATACCTATGACATATAAGTGATACAGAGGTTTGTCAAGATTGTAAGGGAGGAGTGAAAAGCATTATACATGTTCTTCGACATGGACTGAATTGTACCTATCCATAAACAATTAATTTTTTTTTTTTTTTTTGCATAGTCTTTACTTGAGTGGATGTATAATAATTTGTGTGAGGGAGAAGTGGTAGGAGAGCTCCCATGGAAAGTGAGTTTTGAAATTGCTTGTTTGGGATTGGAAATGGAGATTCAGTAATATGTTTGGTGAAACTAGGATATGTAAAAATAGAGTGCACTTCCTTAAAAATTTCTTCAAAGAGGTTATGTAGGCGAATTTGGTAAATAGATTGCAGATAGAAACGGTTGAACGTGTGGAAAGAATCGTACGATGGGCATTGCCCTCAACTGATTGGGTTAAGCTTATTACTGATGGTGTATCACGAGGTAACCCGGGCATGGGCAGCTGCAGGAGGTGTCCTGCGGGATGATGACGGGGAGTGGTGTTGTGGTTTTCTCTATAATATTGGGAGGTGTTCAGCACTGTTAGCTGAGTTGTGAGGTATTTACTATGGGCTTTATATTGTTTGGGAGCAACAAATTTTTGCTTAGAGTTAGAGGTTGATGCGGAGATGTTGGTTGGTTTTCTTAAGACATGGATTGGGGAGTCTCATCTGTTGTCATTCCTGGTGTATTTGTACCATGGCTTTTTATTAACGAACTGGTTAATCCATATTACTTATGTCAGTAGAGAGACCAATCAATTTGCAGATGGATTGGCAAATGATATGCTCAAATTATCCATTGAGCTACTTTCCAAATTAAGAGATCAATTAGAATACTTAGGGGTCGAATCCAGAAAGACTCAAGGTCACAAAATAGACTGTAGTTTTCGAATTAAGCTAAACGAGAATGAATGTAATTAAAAAAACAACAAATTTATTAAAGATGTTGTAGGTTTGATTGGAGAAAAAGGCTAGGCGCATGGAAATTCTCAGGTAAATCTAAATTGCACATCAAACAGATGTTAAGGCTTAATTAAGAACCGGTTTAGAACTTGAAACATAAATATAATACAAATCAGCTTTCGCTGCAGTCATTATCTATCTCTAAACATATAATCCCAAATTTATTTGCTAGATTCAATCAGTTCAAACAAGCATTAATGATCAGGTTCAATTAGTTCACAAAATGCCTAAACCAAATTTCTTTGCGGATAGTTATTTTGTTTATCTAAGATAGTTCAGGAAATCAATAACACTTTCGTGTCTACTAATTAACCTATGTAGCAAAGCTGGAATAAGCAGTAAGCGCAATCGAGATGAAGAACGTAATGATTTCGCCCTAATAATTCAATCAAGTCTAACAATTCATCCCAAAAAAAAAAACCTCTCAAATAGCCATAAACCTAACAATCAGACTACTCAGACATGATTAATGAAACACAAATCATAATTTGAATAAAAAGCATAAGAGAAATCAATAAAAGAAGTAAATGAGTTCAAAATCTTCTCTGAAGGAGTCTGATTATTCTCTTCAAAAACTCTGCTACAAATATCTTTGAATAATATAAAGCTTAGCTGTAAACGATGACCTTAACATCCTATGTATAGCTTAAAACACGAAAAATATACTTATTTGCAAAAAATGGAAACTTTTTGGTAAATTTTATTTTCTAAAAAACTCAAAAACTGGCGTGGAATATTGTCTGACTGATTGGTGTCGATCGACACAAACTCCAAAAGTGGTTTCCAACTTGAATTCTCCAACACAGCTTCTCGGTTAGCTCCAAAGTGTTCCAAAATCTTCAAATATGCTCTAAACGTACCTGAACCTACAAGGACTCTAAAAGACACCGAAAGACCAAAAAAAATCTATATACAAGACCTATATCAAGATAAAAAAACATAAAAACCATAATATATCAACTCTCATAGATTTAGTTTTTGCTTCCCTCAAAGAAAACAGAAAACTAAACCTATAGAAAAAAATTGAAAACACGGAAATTCACCATGTCTTTAGAGAATCACATTGACCATTAAAACTTAAAATCCACATAATACAAGATCAATCCAAAATCAAACCATCATGTACTTCTCTGTAGACCTTCATTGTACTCCAGATTCAACCCACAACTTCACAACATTGCCCATAAGCCTTCATTGTTGGGTCTCATCAATGATTCCAATGCCAAGAACCGGCTAGAGTGATTCTCATACAATATCATGAGATAAGAATTCTATTTAACTTCTTTGGTACTCTTTCTCTCCACCAGACTTATTCATGTCTCATGGTCTTTACTTCTTCTTGTTTTCAGAACTTGTTTTTTTTTTCGATTGCAAAGGTGTGACAAATAATGGGGTCCAGGGGAAATTTTCCTACCCCTCGTTTCCACCTTTGTGTGATTGTTTCTTTCAAAGTAAAATAATGAGGTCCTGGAAAAAATTTCTACCTTTTTATACAAAAGAAAATCGTCTCATCTTTTCACTTATTTAGATTCAGGGAGAGTAGTACCATTACTTATTTATTGTTATTGTGTCTGTTAGGTATGAATGAAGACTCAAGCCCTATAAATACCAGTCAACATCAAATGACGTAAAAAAAGAGTGGAGAAATTAGCTCGGGCTTGATGGGTTTTCTTGGATTTTCTCTAGGCAACCGATCAGCCTTTGGATTTTCCATTAGTCAGATATGAACTAATTATGCAAGAATGGTCACTCAGACAGCATTCAATGAAACAAACAAAGAAAGGATCATAATTTCCAACCAATTTGGACTAATTAAAATACATAACTGACTCAAAATAAAAACAAAGTAAAATACATCAGTATTTTCCTCCTCCAGACTTAAGTAGCAATGTTCCCAGTGTTATCAAGCCACATAATCAGAGAAAAGCCAAAGTAAAAGCAAAGGAAACAAAAGCAAGGTCGAGAATACTTCTTGTAAACGGTGTCGTGGGTGTCGGTCGACACCTAAGTCGGCTCTAAGCTCCATGTTGTTTCAGCGTTATTCTTTTTTCTCTACAAAATATCTGAAACAAAAAAAAACAAATGTGCAACTAAAAATAAAAAAAATTAAAAGAAAAATCTACCTTATAGTGGGTTGCCTCCCACCCAGCGCTTGTTTTCAGTCATTAGCTTGACTGTGTCGGGGTTCAGGAATCTGGTGAATCAGAAAGTGGCAGTGAATGCCTTTATGAAAATGGTCTCATCCATGGTGGTGTATAGGCAGTAGGTGCATGAAATCGTCTAAGAAAGCGATGAACAACAGGAGGGTGGGTGCTGAGTTTGGGTGGGGCACTTCATTTTCCTGTAAAACAATCAAAAGAAACACCAAACGCTCTATGAGAATCTCGTTGCTTTCATAAGCATGAAGTATCTTTTCCACCTTTAAAATTTTTATTGATGAGATCGGGTAGTTTGGAATTGGGTGCTGAAAGTGTGTAACTTTGCTTTCTCGGAGGAGTCCAGAGTGTTAGATGTGGAGGTTGTTGTTTAACAAGAGTTGACGGACCTGCAGCAAGAGAATCATTACATCAACAATATGTTTTAGTCAATTCAGGGCGTACCTCTGGAAGGTGTCGACCGACATCAGAGGTGGTGTCGAAACTGCTGTTTTGTATCGTGAGGGCATGTCAATCTTGTCAATGGCTGGTCGACATTCGTTCATCAGTTCGAGTTTGGTGTCGACCAACACCAAATCTGTAAGTTTAGTTCCTTCACTCATCCGACTTGTAATGTCACCTGAATGGTCATTCAGTTGATCTTCATTTATGGGAGACTCTACTGAAAAAGTTTGACCATCAATGGTAGGTCTCCTCCTAAGCTTTTCTATGTCAAAGCTCATGACAACATCACCCAAATCAAGCTCTATCTTCCCCTTTCTCATATCAATGATGGCAACAGCTGTGGGCAAGAATGATCTTCCCAGGATAAGCGGATCCTTGGGTTCTTCACCATAATCTACAAAAACAAAGTCTATGGGAATCATGAAACCTTCGATTTTCATGGGAACATCCTCTAAGATATCTTCGGGGATCCTTTTGGATCGATCATCTTGGATAAAAGAGATCCTAGTTGACTTAAAATCTGTCATTCCAAGTCTGGCAGCAACAGAGGAAGACATCAAGTAAATGTTTGAGCCAAGGTCACACAGAGAATGAGGAAACCTTCCTGTCGAGGTTGAACAATCTAGCACAAAGTTTCCTGATCAAGTAGCTTCTCTGGAATTCTGCTCTGAATAATGGCACTGATCTATTCAGAGACCATCACCTTCTTTTTCTTCTGTGGAGTTTTGTCCAAGAAAATCACACTAATGTGCTTGGTGAACAACGCTCCTTCCTCAGGACTCACAACATTTACAACCATTCTCTTAACATACCTCTTAAGTGAAGGTGAAAGTTTGACTGCATCAACTGGAGGTATCTTAACCATCATTTTGTCCATCATTGCTTTGCACTTAGCATCCTCCAGCTCTTGTTTAGACTTTCTAAGACCCCTTGGGTAAGGTATCTTAGGCTTATAAGCCTTCTCCTCAGGTGTTTTACAGCAATCTGGCACACCACCTTGATGTCGATCGGAACCAACATTTTGTGTCGACCCTGGAGTGTTGATCTAGGTTGATCTCGCTTTATCAAAAATCGAAATTTTGAGATTTTGCATTCATGTCGACCGACACCAGTGGTTGGTATCGACCGACACCAGGTCTGGAGTCAAATTCTGAAGAATTTTGGATGGTGTCAACCGATACCATAGGGTTGGTGTTGACCGGCACTAAGTCCAAACCTGCAATTTATGCATCTTCCAACTTTTCAAGCCCCTCAAATCCTTTTAAATTAAGACCTCTTTAAGGCACTGAATCTTTTTCTATCTCTAATGTGATGTCATTAACATGATGCATCGGATTGGTGGCTTACCTTTTGATAGACTCAGAAGTTTGAGGAACTTCAATATCTAGCTTTATGACATGAATGAACAAAGATTCGATTTTCCATTTAGATCAGAGTACAAATAATGTATCCCTCAGAACCAACCCGTAACCAGACATCCCAACGACATACCGACCATTCTAACAAGACCCATGACCCGTCCGGAGCTAGAAACTTACAAAGGGACTTCGACCAAGCTGTGAAGAATCTTATTGCCGAACATGAGGTGAGAAACTTGACCGATCAAATGATTCACATGAGTATCACCAAAAAGAGGGAACAACCCGGGCCAGAGAAAAGAAAGGACCGAGCCGACCCAAGTGAGGCGCACGACCAAAGAAGAGCCCAAATCGACGTATGAAGACATAAAGGTCTGACCAACAATGCCATGAAGATTTAGGCTAAAAGGGTCACACAGACTTACCTTATTTAGCATCCTTCCCACATGATGACCAGATACAACGCGCAAGCCATTTCCTAGTCCACACTCATTCCGACTTCAGGCCAAGGTAATTCAATGAATTTAAATTATTTGTGGACTAAATGTTGTATTTCTTCAATTATTTTTCTTTGACTTTTCGTACATAAGGCATGTTGGCCAAATTAGTTCGCTTTGATTTCCTTATTCACAATTTAAACTTGTAATCTCCCTTTAAAGACCCACGAAGGCACCAGCTGCTAGGACGATATATAAGGTCCTATTACAGCATTGTATTCTTTAACATAGATCAATAAACATTAAATTTTCTTGAGTTCATTCTCTTTTACAACCGAGTTTTTTGCTAGTGTGATTCTGTCCAAGAAGTTCTTGTCTTATCAAAACCCCGTTCCATTCACCATTAACCCATCGAACCATCCACTCATCCATTCTGAAAAGAGCCGCAAGGCCAGTAGTCTTAGATTCATTCAACCCCACCGTTTCCATCGATTATCTTTCACCCATGCCCGAAGAAAGAGCCGCATGACCAACCTTAGACCCATTCGTCGACCACCGGTAACCTCAGTCTCTGAGAATACATTATCTGGTATCAGAGCCAAAAACGGTTTGACATCAGGTTTTATCAATCATTTGTCACAATTTTTTATTTGGTTCTCTCATTTGTCACAATTTTTATTTTCACAATATATATATATATATTGTGTCCTTTTTAATTTGTTTATCTATTCGTTTTGTTTGGTGAATCTTGATTTAAACCCATTCGGTTCTTAATTGTTCATGACATTTCATCATGCACTCACCACTGACTCATACTTTGAGCATCTAGGGATTCGATTATAATTTTTAAAAAAAAATATATTAATATCATTTTATTTCCTTATTTAATGAACCACGTGCAATCAACATTTGAACTTGGTTTTGCATTCGAATTGAGTCCAGCCTTAGTTCCTTATTTAGATATCGGTAACATTAGCTTTCATAACAAAAAAACCCCAACCCAATTTTCCTTACCGCGGTAAGAGTCTGGGTGACTTTCTCGACCAGACTTGAAACATTTTTAAATTTCTTTTACTTCGAATTATTTTGCAATTTTTGAGCATTCTAAACAAGCATTAAGCATAAACTGAATTTCGATAGATTAAACGAGGTTACAAGTACAGTGGTCAGTTCGCTATGAGCTATCGGTTCGCTATAAGCTATTAAATTGACTTAACCCAATCTATCCATATCCACCATCTAATCTATCATACCTTAGTCCTACGGTCTAGCGTCCACACCTTTTCTTGCATCCACAAAGGAGGCATAATCAAATGGATTCTTAGTGAGAGTGGTCATCTTGGTCACTTAGCCACATATAAAATCGCAACAAGCAATAATCCATCAGTTTATCATGCAATCCAACAGTCGCTTAACGCATTAACTATCCCAGGCCATTGAGTCAATCCCCAATCCAGACAAGCCATGCGTCCATCACACCCATGCACATTATCCAACCTAATTACGCATATGGATGGAATCGATCCAGCGATCCAAACCAGCAGAAACATAGAATTATAGATACACATTTGAACAGAACATTCCTAGCAATCCTAGAGTCGATGCACCACACAAATCACGACACTAGACATAGCCACGGTATCACACTCACCTTGTCTTCCGGATTGGCTGAACTCGCTTTCTGACACCCCTGACGCTGAGAAATGATGTCGGTAGTAGTCACGATCATGGTTACAAGGTCGCAGTCTTAGCGTTTCCCACTCTCGCACTGTCCGCACTCGACCAAACTGAATCTCTCAGCCATTTTCTCTTTTATCGCGATCAAACCTTTTTAATAATTATCTCTGAGGTTTTCTGAGTGTTTCGGTCATAGAAACTCAACAAATGGTCGCAAGATTCGATTTATACAACAGTTTAGGCAGTTTTCGGCCCTTAAAACTGCTCCAAAACCGTTCCAGCGCTCATACGTTGATCTTGCGCGACTTTTACACACGCGGCCTGGATAACCGTTCCCGCCCATATTTTGAATGTGCGGTCTTGTCCGACGAATAACCGCCTCAGTCTACACTTAGCTCATCGGTCTGTGACTCAATCTGTATCGACCGATGCTACCTCCCCGTCCGACTTCCGACTAACCTGGTCCGGTCTCGACCAGCGATTCCAAAGAATCCCTCGGTCCGAGTAACCGTCAGTCTGGCCGAAAATCACAGATTGAGCTAAACAGCTCGATTCAGCTGGATTTAGCTACTTTCGACCTTAAACTGTCCATCCCAACCTTCCACCCTTAGCCGACCCATCCTAGATCGCCGATCACGGGTGTTACAACACTCACCCACTTGGCCTAGACTTGTCCTCAAGTCATCTTCTTCCTTCCCGGATTCTTTCCAAGTCTCCCAAACCACTTAGGAAATTCAGCCTTCATCATTTCCTTAGGTTCCCAAGTAACTTCCTCTTCACCATCACATTCCCGCACGACCTGAATCATCTTTGTATTCTTACGGCCTTCAGCCTTAGACTTTTTCTCAATTACTCGGATTGGTCTTCCTTCTACAGTCAAATTCGACCTGAGGTCCACTGACGGTTCAGTTACCACCTTATGCCGATCATAAATTAATACATGGAAAACGTTATGAAACGCATCCATAGACGAAGGCATATCCATCCGGTACACTACCTTCCCGATCCTCTCTTGGATCTCGTACACCCCATGTACCTTGGACTGAGCGTTGCATTCTTGGAAGCCCGATATTTACCCTTATACGTTACAGTCTTGAGATAAGCCATATCTCCTACCAAAAATTTTCGTTCCTTCCTGTGTCTATCCGCATAACTCTTCTGTCGATCTTGAGCTTCTTTCATCTTAAGCTTCAGAACCCTGATCCTCTCAGTCGTTTCCTCAACAAAATCCTTGCCAAAGATGCTGCGCTCCCCCCTCACTTGAGTCCAGCATAACAGTGTTCTACATTGCCGTCCATACAGTGCTTCATAAGACGACATTCCAATACTAGCTTGGTAGGTATTGTTGTATGAGAATTCGGCCAAATGCAAGTACTAATCCCAGTTACCGCCCCAATCCAGAACACAAGCTCTCAGCAGATCTTCAAGTGTCTTAATCGTCCTCTTGGACTGCCCATCGGTCTGGGGATGGTAAGCCGTGCTCATGTAGACCTTTGTCCCCATACACTTCTGCATTGCTTTCCAAAATGTCGATTTGTCAGACACAATGATAAACGGTACTCCATGAAATTTTAGGAACTGCTCCACATATAACTTAGCCAACACTGCCGCATTATCCGCTTTATTGATTGGAAGGAAATGTGCGGACTTGGCCAGTCTTTCCACGACCACCCATATCACATCCTTGTCACTACAAACCGGCAGTGCGGTCACGAAGTCCATCGTGATCATGTCCCACTTCCACTCTGGAATAGGTAAGCTTTGCAACAATCCACTTGGAACTTGATGCTCAGCCTTAACCATCTGACAGGTTGGACACTTAGCAACTCACTTGGCTACATCCCTATTCATTCCAACCCAACGGTAGTACCTCTTCAAGTCACGATACATCTTGGTCGCTTCAGGATGAATCGAGAACTTAGAGTGATGCGCTTCACCCAAAATCTCTTCGCGCAGCACTTGATTCTCAAGTACATACACTTGGCCGTTCACCAGAATTGTACCATCAGTTGCCATCTCATACTCAGTCTTCTCATTATGTTTAGCCTTAGGCAGAAACTCATCTCCTCTCTGAACAATCCGTACCCGATTTAACAAATCCGCTTGTTCCACTGCCTTAAGTCCCAATGGCTCAAGGTCATCAGTCAAGGCACAAAGCCTTAACGTCCCTAGCATATGGACCAACCCTTCCATATCCGTTTATGAATCCACTGCCGCCCTCTTACGCCTCAATGCATCCGCAACCTAGTTAACCTTCCCCAGATGGTAGTCAATACTTAGGTCAAAATCTGCTACTGTTTCCATCCATCTCCTCTGTCTCAGACTTAACTCCGGTTGAGTGAAGATATACTTCATACTCTTATGATCTGTGAAGACTTGGACTTTTGCACCATAGAGATAAGACCACCAGATCTGAAGTGCAAATACTACTGCAACCATCTCTAGATCATGAGTCGGATAGTTACCTTCATGCTTCCTTAACTGCCTTGAAGCATAAGCAATCACCTTACCCAGCTGCATCACTACACACCCAAGTCCAACTCTCGATGTATCCATGTAAACCACATAAGGCGTGTCGGCCATAGGCAATGCCAACACTGGAGTACTCGTGAGCATCTCCTTGAGCCTAGTGAAACATTTCTCATTATCGTCTGACCACACATAGTGGACGTCTTTCCCATCCAGCTTAGTCATACGCTGAGCCATACTCGCAAAGCCCTTAACAAACCGTTTGTAATACCCAACCAATCCCAGAAAACTCTTTATCTCTGATGTGTTCCTAGGTCTAGGCCAATTCACAATTGCATTGATCTTTTCCGGATCCACGAACACTCCCTTGTCTGAGATCACATGACCCAATAAACCAATCTCCCTCTACTTGAAGCTGCACTTACTGAGCTTAGCAAAGAGCTTATGTTCCTACTGTCTATCCATAACCGTCTTTAGGTGAGCCTTGTGCTCTTCCTCATTCCTTGAATAAATAAGGATATCATCTGTCAAGATGATCACAAATTCATCTATGCAATCTCTGAATAAGTTGTTCATCATCTTCATAAAAGCCGCAGGCGCATTGGTCAATCTGAAAGGCATGACCACAAACTCATAGTGGTCGTACCTTGTCTTGAAGGCTGTATTTCAGATGTCCTCCTAGGCTATCGAAATCTGATGATAAACCGAAGCCAGATCAATTTTAGAGAACCATGTAGCACCTCGGAGTTGATCCAACAACTTGTCTATCCTTGGAAGAGGGTACTTGTTCTTAACCGTCACTCGGTTCAGTCCACGATAATCAGTGCATAGTCTCAAGCTACCATCTTTCTTCTTAACAAACAGAACGGGTGCTGTCCAAGGTGAACTACTTGGTCGCACAAACCCTTTCTCCATGAACTTGTTTAACTGCTTCTTCAACTCAGCCATCTCGGCCGTAGCCATCCAAAATGGAGCCTTAGAGATTGAAGCCGTACCCGGCTCAAGCTCGATAGTGAACAGAGCAGAACAAGCTGGTGGTAATCCAGTCAATGACTGGAACACATCCCCGAAGTCATTTACCACCAGAATCTCACTTAGCTTCGCATCTGGTCCAACTTCCACCTAACTAATCACGGCCAGATATGCTTCACATCCTTTCTCTAGCAATCACTCCATATTAGCTACGAGTCAGATCATAGTTGTTGACTTGTACCGACCGATCCATTGTTATCACGTTCACACACTTCTTTGCATTTCGGCCCAACCCTTTATACCTGTTAATCACTTACATACCTTTTCTTTTTCTGGTCTTGTAGGTACAAATCATGGGTGACATAGGCCAACCGAACCAGTTCGCTCAGATCATGATTTTGTTGCAGGAACTACAAACCCGCATGGGTTAAATGGAACAATGGCGACAGGACAATGAGACCACTAATACTACCGGTGAGAGCAGCAACAACCAAGCTCAAGGCAACAATATTGGCCACCAGCCAGCCAGTGAAGCTGGTGACAGGAACCAGAACTCACACAGCCCGAATGGCCGGAACCAGGCTGAACATCCGAACACCAACCAGGGCCATGGGCCAAACCACAACCGACGCCGAGATGATGATGAGGAACCATGGCAAAGTGGCAATGATCTCAAACTAGCCCTACCCACATTTGTCGGCAAGGTTAATCCGGAGCCTACATAGATTAGGAGAGGTGAATGGAGTACATTTTTAAGTACTACAACTACTCAGAAGCAAGGAAAGTGCTCACAGACAATGTCTTAGCATGGTGGGACCGAGAAGTTTCCGACCGTAGGAGGCGCAGATTACATCCGATCAACTCGTGGGAAGATATGAGCTACCATCTTTGAAAAAGATATTTTCCGACCTACTACCACCGGGAGTTGCAAAAACGGTTCATAAAGCTATCTCAAGGAACAAGAAGCGTAGAAGATTTCTTTGAGGAGTTTGAGACTCTAAAGAACCGGTTGGAAATCGAAGACTCTCAAGAGACCTTGATGGCTCAATTTCTCGATGTTCTTCACAACCGCATTGCTCACAAAGTAGAAAAACAACTATACAATGATCTAGACAATCTCTTGCATTTGGCAACTCAGGCTGAGCAACACATCAAGAGAAAGAATATCTCCACCAGTCTATCCAATAACAATTGGACTCCACATCCTCAAGGTAACTTAGACAAAGGGAAGTTCACAGAACCGGCTTCTAAGTTCAAGAAACCAGCATCAGAACTCAACAAAGGAGCCCGGCTGGATGAAGTCAAGCTCAGAAACAGCATGCTCGAGATGTAACTTGCTTCAAATGCATAGGCAAAGGTCATTATGCTCAAGAATATCCAAACCAAGGAGCCATGATCACCTGGGAAGATGGAGAGTATGAGTCTCAAGACGAAACCAAGGAGAAAACCAATGGAGTCTGAGGAAGAAGTGACCGACTTCCCTGATATGGGAGAGATCTTAGTCACTCGGAGGTCCTTAAGTGCATTATTTGAGCCGGATACCATCCAAAGAGAAAACATCTTTCACTCAAGATGTTCCGTACAAACTACGGTATGTATCCTTATCATTGATGGTGGTTCATGTACTAATGTTGGTAGCAAATACTTGGTGGACAGGTTAGGCCTTAAGACAACCAAACACCCGCGGCCATACCGACTCAAATGGTTAGATGACAAAGTAGGATTCAAGATTTGTGAGCAAGTCATCGTTCCATTCAGTGTGGGCAAGTATGAGGATCAAGTCCTTTGTAATGTTGTTCCAATGCAAGCCGGACACATCTTATTAGGCCGACCATGGCAATTCAAAAAGGAGACTCTCCACAATGATCGCACCAACTACTACAGCTTCATACACAACCATAAGAAACATAACCTTGCTCCCATTACACCACAAGAAGTTCATGAACTTCAAAGAGCCATGGACAAAGGAGCTAAGGCCAGAAAGGTAAGTAAGACAAAACTTTACATATTACCTAGTAAAGTTTTAAAATCATTGGAATCCCACACGCAGGTGCTACTTATGGTCTTTAGAGAAGGCTATTTTGTGGGTACCAAAGAGATCAGTTATCCGGATGGAGTACTTAAGCTATTAGCCAATTTTAAGGATGTGTTTCCTAAGGACATTCCGTCTGGTTTACCACCTATCCGAGGGATAGAACAGCAGATTGATCTAGTGCCAAGAGCTCCACTACCAAACCGGCCAGCCTATAGAGTAAACTCGGAGGAAGCAAAATAATTGGAACGACAAGTTGAAGAGCTAATGAGACAAGGCTATGTCCGGGAAAGCCTTAGTCAATACGCAGTCCCAGTCATTCTAGTTCCGAAGAAGGATGGCACATGGAGGATGTGTGTAGACTGCCAAGCCATCAACAACATCACCATTAAGTACTGACACCCCATTCCGAGACTGGACAACATGTTGGACAAGTTAAGTGGTGCCACCATCTTTTCAAAGATCGACCTGAAGAGTGGCTACCATCAAGTCCGAATGAAGGAAAGTGATGAGTGGAAAACCGCATTGAAGACCAAGAGAGGTTTATATGAATGGCTGGTTATGCCATTTGGTCTTACCAATGGACCCAGCACCTTCATGTGGCTCATGAACTATGTTTTAAGAGCCTACATATATAAGTTTGTAGTTGTATATACTGATGATATCTTAGCATACAACATTTGCTTAGAAGATCACTTAAGACATCTTGAGAAAGTACTTGAAACCTTGTGGTTGGAACAGCTCTATGTTAATCTCAATAAATGTGTTTTCTGCACTGATCATTTGGTATTTTTAGGCTTTGTTGTTAGTCACAGGGTCTAAAGGTAGATGAGGAGAATATCAAAGTTATTCAAGAATGGCCCACACCAACAACCATTGGGCATGTTCGGATCTTTCACGGTTTAGCGAGCTTCTACCGACGGTTTGTCAAGGACATTAGCACCATAGCAGCCCCTTTGACTTCAGTGATCAAGAAAGATGTTGCATTTTCATGGGGGCCAAACCGAGAAGAAGCTTTCAAGAAGCTCAAGGACAGCCTCACCAATGCCCCAGTCTTAGTTTTACCTAAGTTTGACTAAAATTTTAATGTTGAATGTGATACTTCAGGTACCGACATTGGAGCAGTCTTGACACAAGGAGGGAAATCGGTTGCTTTCTTCATAGGGATGTTAAAGTTGGGTAATTACCCATAGGGTACCCGAAACCCGGGAGACAATTTTAAACCCAAAACCCGCCCATTTAATAAAAGAAACTCGCGGGTTTTAGATGGGCGGGTTTTATTTATATTCGGGTTCAACTCGGGTTACCCTAACGGGTTTTGGGTACCCGACGGGTTTTTTTGTTATTTTTAGTTTAAACAGTTTTTTTTATATACTTACATATGGAGAACATTTGATTTAATATTCAAAATATATAAAATACTTTAAAACTAACACATATTTTTAAAATTTTAAAAATGAACTTTAAAAAATTTAAAAGATTATATATAATAATATTATTAATCACATATATGAGATTAAAAGTATGTTGGATTTGGTTATTATGTATATCCAATTGAGTTCATATTTTTAAATTTGATTTTGATGGGTTTGGTTATTATGTAAATAATCATAACTTAATTTTGTTGTTGGATTTTGTTTTAGACAATTGGTGTGTGATATTATTTTTAAAAATTTTTATTTTGTTCACATTTTCTTTCATTTTATATAGTTTTTAGTGTATTAAATTTCTTTTTTAGTTTAATTATATTAATTATAATGATAAATTAATTTTTAGCTGAAAATAACAATATCTGATTTATTTTTTAAGAATATTGTAAATCTAATTTTAATTTTTACAAGTTTCATCACAAATTTTATAAGTTTAATTATAAATGATTTTAGATTAAAAAAGAAATTGGGTACCCATGGGTAACCCTAAATTTCGCGGGTTTTTTTTGGGTTACCCTAATAATACTGGGTTTTTTCGGGTTTTATAATTTAGGGTTATTTTTAGGTGGGTTTGTTTCGGGTTCGGGTCGGGCTGGGTTTTTTTACCCATCACAACAACCCTACTTCTTCAGTGAGAAGTTACATGGAGCAGCCCTGAACTACCCCACTTATGGCAAAACGTTATATGCCTTAGTAAGATCGTTGAAAACATGGAAGCACTATCTACTCAGCAAAGACTTTGTGATCCACACCGATCACGAGACACTCAATTATTTGAGAGGACAGACCACATTAAAGAAGAGGTATGCGAGATGACATGAGTTTGTGGAAACATTTTCCTATGTGATCAAGTACAAGAAGGGAAAGGAGAACATAGTAGCCGATGATTTGTCAAGGAGATATGCATTGATTTCAACCATGGAGGCTAAGATAATGGGATTTAAACACCTCAAGGCACTTTATGAAGAAGATCGAGACTTCAGAGAACTATACCAGCAATGCAACCGCGGTGCTTTTGGTCCATATTACAAACATGATGGTTTTCTTTTCATGGACAAAAGGCTATGCATTCCCCAAGGTTCAATGCGTGAACTAATCCTTGGAGAAGCACATGGGGGAGGCCTTATGGGACACTTTAGGATGAACAAGACACAGAGCATGCTTGTGGAGCAATTCTTCTGGTCACACCAGAGAAGAGATGTGGAACGATTCTGTTTCCAAATGCGCAACTTGCCTAAGTGAAAAGTCCAGGTGTGCTTCACGGTCTTTACTTTCCCTTACCTATTCCTGACATGCCTTGGGTGGATTTGTCTATGGATTTTGTGTTAGGACTTCCCAAAATCAGGAACAAGGATTCAGTATTCGTGGTGGTAGATAGGTTCCACAAGATGGCCTATTTCATCCCTTGCAACAAAACAAAAGATGTTACCCAAAACGTGGATCTATTCTTTAAAGAAGTGCTCAGACTATACAGCCTACCAAGGACCATAGTCTCAGAGAGGGATCCAAAATTCCTCAGCCACTTTTGGAGAACATTATGGAGAAAGCTCAGAACCAAACTCCTCGTCTCCACCACTTGCCATCCTCAAACTGATGGCTAGACTGAAGTAACCAACCGCACACTATCCACTCTCTTCAGAGCCACAGTCGAAGAATCAGTTCTTAGGACAGAAATTTTTCAAGAGAGAGAGGATGATGTATCCCTCGGAACCAATCCAAAACCAGACGTCCCACCAACGATCGTCCCAGCCATACCAACCATGAGCGCAAGACCCATGACCCAGTCTGGAGCTAGAACCTTACAAAGGGACTTCGACCAAGCTGTGAAGAATCTTATTGCCGAACATGACGTTGAGGACTTGATCGACCAAATGAATCACATGAGTATCACCAAAAAGAGAGAACAACCCGGGCCAGACAAAAGAAAGGAACAAGCCGGCCCAAGTGAGGCACATGACCAAAAAGAAGAGCCCAAATCGACGTATGAAGACATAATGGTCAGACCAAACAATGTCAACAAAGAACTTAGGCTAAAAGGGTCACACTAACTTACCTTATTTTCCATCCTTCCTATGTGACGACCAGGTACAACGCACAGGCCATTCCTTAGTTCACATTCATTCCGACTTCAGGCCAAGGTAAGTTAATGAATTTAAATTATTTATGGACTAACCGTTGTTTGTTTTAAATGTTTTTCTTTGAATTTTTGTAGCATAAGGCATGTTGGCCAAATTAGTTCGCTCTGATTCGTTATTCTCAATTAAAACTTGTAATCTCCCTTTAAAGACCCACGAAGGCACCAGCTTCTGGACCTATATATAAGGTTCCATTAAAGGATTGTATTCTTTAACCTAGATCAATAAACATTGAATTTTGTTTGAGTTCATTCTCTTTTACAACCAAGTTTCTTTGCTAGTGAGATTCTTGCCAAGAAGTTCTTGTCTTATCAAAACCCCATTCCATAAGGTTTTGTGGCGACCTTGCTCCACCATCAACCCATCGAACCATCCACTCATCCATTCTGAAAGAGTCACACTGTAACACCCGTCTCATCCTCACTCGAGAACGGTGCCACCAAACTTAATTTATGTCTCAAATACTTCAACTAATAAAATCTCAACTTTATTTTCGGAAATCATTAAATAAATCTCATAAATTCAGTAAATCGAATAAAATCTTAAAATAATGTTTAAAATAAAATACTGAAAACTGTAAAATCCCAAAAGTAGCACCCGATCGTCATACCATAAATCTACTCGTCGGTCTCACCTGAACAGGGAAGAGAAAGGGGTGAGTAACAGGGGAGTTACTCAGTGAGGTATGGGATGCTAATCACAGAAAACGCAATCTGGTCATAGCACTCCAAACACGGAAAACAGACTAAACATGCACAAACACGGTACCTAAAATACCCAAAGAACAGTCAATGTCCTACTACCGGATCCAGTGACCGGCGGCACCCTCCTCCCAGAAGGACAACTTATGGGATAGTGCCCAAACGACTCACATAGTCGACTAATCCTAGCTCTAGCAAGTTTAAAAGACTCAATTAACAATTTAATACACGATCAATGGGTTGAATCATCTATATTCCTAGGTCCAATTTACAAGCAAAACTACCTAGACTCGATCAGAGAAACAGATCACATTTAGTACTAAATTCCATATACAGAATCCTAGACGAAAGTGCGGAATTCTGCGGAAAGCCCTCACCTTAGCCTTAACCACGAAGAACAATAGGAATCCCTATGCTCTAAAGCTCCAAATCGGTTCTCCTTCAACAAAAAGGTAGATCTACGACTCCAGAAGCTCCCTGAAAAGATTCAGGTCAAACGGACCACGTTTGCCTAACCAAAACACACATCTCAACAGACTGATCTCCGATCAGCACAACACAGACACGATTTGGAAACGAGGATACAATTTTCTACTCATAAGTCAGATCGGAACGAAATCAGCCTCCCTAGAAAAACGATATTCGGGGCTTTCTAACGATAGGTTGATCGTTCCGTGGATCCTTACGGTTCGCCGGGAAATCGCCTCACAAGGTGGCGGCGGAATGATGACGCGAATCCGCAACTGCGCCAAACATGCTTAAAGAAACAACCATAACTTTCAGTATACAGATCCGAATGATGAACCGCTTGCGGCAGTAGATCAATAAACGAGTCAAGAGTATACCTACCAAGTTTCAGGTTGATTGGATTAGATTTACTAGTTCGATTCTCCCTTCTCCCAGAAGTAGTCGAATCTACCCTATAAGACTTTCTAGGTGGCTCCAGTGGCTTCTCCTTCAAGGTTGACGGCTAGATTTCGCCAGGGTTTCGGTGCAATTAGGTTTTACAGGGAAAATAGAAGAGGAAGGAGGCTATTTATAGGGAAAGGAACTTAGGGTTTTATTTAGACAAGATGGGCTTTAATGGACCTCAGGGTTAGGGTCGTTACACACACGGTCAGCAGTCTTGGATCCATTCAACCCCATCGTTTCCATCAATCATCTTTGACCCGGGCCCGAAGGAAAAAGCCGCACAACCAACCTTAGACCCATTTGCTTGACCACCTGTAACCTCAGTCGCTGAGGATATATCAACAAAGCATCAATCTCTCCCTTAAAGTCCATATTAATCTTTGTTTGACCTTCCAAAATATGTTCAACATCTGCTTCATCTCACTGTATTGAGTATGAGGTTTCTAATAAGAAGAAGAACCATAGGTTCTTAAGAAACTGTTATTTTGAACGGGCTTCTTATAAGGGGAATTTGGAGTGTAGCCATAAGAGTTTTTAGTTCCTTGAAATGAAATTTTCTGACCATATCTCTGCTGATTTCCAAATCTTTGGCCCATAAATGTAGTTGACTCTTCATCTCACTTTTTCTCGGGTTTAAAAGTTTCAACCTCTGTATCAAATTGAACAGACTTCTTTCCAAATAGAATGTTGTGCATAGAATCTATCTTAACCTTAACTTCACCAATCTGATTGCCATCCAAGTTCACGGCTTGCCTCTTTATCTCAAAATCAGCATTTTTGGTACTATTACTAGAGGCCAAGTTCTCAATCAAAATTTGAGCATCCTCTGAGTACCTGGTGTTGAAGTTACCTGTGCTGGCAGCATCAAGAGCCATTTGGTATCTCCAAACAATGCCTCTGAAGAAGATACCTAGTAATTGGACCTCACTGAACCCATGGTGTTGACAATCTCTCTAATATGCCTTAAATATCACCAAACATCCTTGAATGCCTCAGTTGATCCTTGAGAGAATGTAGAAATTTTGTTTCTCACACTCCTCAGATCTTGCATCATCAAAGAAATTGTTGGGGAAATCTGTCTTAGTTTCCTCGAAGGTTGTCAATGATCTTAGCTGTAATTGCTTAAGCCAAGAAGCTGCTTCTTCAGCACGAGAGTATGGGAAAAGCTTGCAGAAGAGATAGTCATTGGACACCCTCATTGTATTAAATACTTGTTACAAAGTCCTCAAATCTCTCAATGTGATTCATGGAGTGTTCATGAGAAAGACCATGAAAAAGGTGCTGACCCACAAGAGTGTAATATGCAGGTTTCAGCTCAAAATCATTTCTCTGAAAAGAAGGAGGACGAATTGCAGAGCGATTAGCATAGAACTGATTAGGAATGTTATAGTCATCAAGTGTCCTCCCTCGACCACCTACAGCTATGACAGTAATGACATTGTCATCTCCATCGAGCCTATTTCCCTGCTTGTTGCATGTGTGACCCTCCACATCTCGTAAGACTCCAGCCTCATCTCGAACCAAAAATACTGGATTTATCGTTTCAGCTGGTTTCTTTGTTTTCGTTTGGTGTGTTCTACCTCTCTTAGCTCCTGATTAGAAAGATTCAAAAGTTGTTTGTCTTTATTGCTCCTAGTAATGCGTTTAGTAATGCACTTGAAATACACAAGACAAAGAAAGAGAGAGTAGCGTAAGTAACAATGTAAGAAAAAAAAATTATCTAAATTTTAGATTTAAATATATTGCGAAACAAATAGTCCTCGGCAACGGCGCCAAAACATGACAAGAAATTTTTTTTATAGCCACGAATTAGCAACGATTTTCCATAGCTACGTTTTATAGCTACAAATAGCAACAAAGCAGTCACAATTTTAAAATTCTAAAATTTGGCTATTATGTGGATTTTTGTGGCTAAAATATTTACAAATTATAAGTTTTAGCTATTTGAAGAAAATACATCACGATAAGCCACAACCAAAATTGTGGAAATCGAAATCTACTATTAGCCATGCAAAAAAAATGTGGAAACAGATAGACACAACCTAATATGTAGCTATTTAAAGAAAATTGAATCCCTAAAAATACCATAAACCTTTAATTTTAAAATTTAAACTATAATCTCTTAATAATTGACATTTACTAATATATCAAAAAGAAAATGTAACACTTAATTATTACAAATTCAAAAAAAAAAAAAATAAAATTTTCTTTCCCAAACTCTAAACCCGAAACATAATATATAAGTAGTTAGTATATATTTTAAAAATTCAAAATTTATAACATTTTACTACAGTTAAAATCTAATACATATAAAAAGAATTCAAATATTCCAACTATAGTATTTTTAAATCTTAAATCTCAAACCTAAGCCCTTAAACCCTATACCACAAATTACAAACCCTAAATTATAAATTTAAACCTTAGCTTTAAACTTTTAATCAAAAATAAATAAATCACAACACTCATAAACCATAAAACCAAAAAATAACCATTAGTTATATATACATAAAACCAATATATATATATATATATACACCCAATTTTATCTAAACCCTAAATTACAAACTCAAAATCTTAAATTTTAAAGTCTTAAATAAAAAACAAAAACTATTAGATACAAACAATAGATTATAAACTTTAAACCAAAAGCTAACCATTATATATATATATATTATAAAATAAAATTACCACTTACAATAAACTTTTAAAATATTAATGATACATATAGAAAGCATATATTTGTGGTGTGCTAAAATTCGAAATTTTGGCAACAAAATATAATATAAATTTATACTCTAGAGCACTTTTCTGTATTTTCATTTCACAACGAGACACTTTCTAAATTAGAGGCACTTTGCATTTTGTTTCACACATGAATTTTCTAAACTACCCTTATAAATGTTTTTGTTCTTTTACTTTTATTTATTTTATTTTAATATCATATCTTAAATAACATATGTTTTGTGGATATAAACAAATTTTTTATTTATTTTCTGAAACAAAATTTATATTATAAATTATAACATTATAAATTATAACTTTTTCCTTTTTACTTTGATACCGACTTTGTTATTTTTTATTTACACGTGGATAATATATTGTGGACAGTATATTATGGACAAAAAATTATAAGAAGTTGTCCACCTTTATCTTGTCCATCAGAACATATCCACCATATTTTTGTTATTTCTAATTTTGGTGAACAAAATATTATATAACTTGTTTAATATTGAAAATTGAGTTTTGTGTAAATCATAATTTTGTATGTGGTTGAAGATTGAGTTGAAGAATGATATTTGTATCAAAAATCAATATTTGATTATATATGTCTTTGTCCGTCATAAATTGTCCGCAATTTTCTGTCATCATATATTGTACATTTATCATACCACCTATCCTACAAATTTTTTTGTTCAATTTCTTTGTCCATGATATCATGTTCATACTCAGTCTATAATATCATATATCTGATACATATGATAAAAAAAAATTAATCTTTGACCATATGTATATTTGTCCATTATACATTGCATCATATGCTGTACATTTTTCATACCATATACTTTACAATTTTTTGTTCACTTCTTTGTCCACCATATGATGTCCACCTTCAATCCAGAAAATTGAAAATAATAATATTCTCTATTTTTTTGGGTTTTGAGAATATCATATGTCCATCACATGTTGTACATTTTCCATACCATATATTTTACAATTTTTATTAACTTTCTTTGTCCACCATGTGATATCCATTTTCAATCCAAAAATTTGAAAATAATAATTTTTCTGGGTTTAAGAAGATTATGTGTTTATTTAGCAAGTTGTCCACGAAAACTTGCCCATCATATGTTGTACATTTTTCATACCATATATATTATAATTTTTTGTTCACTTTCTTTGTCCACTATGTGATATCCAATTTCAATCCACAAAATTGAAAATAATAATGTTTGTGGACGACCCCGTGTGGATACTAACACATTCATGAATTCGCACATTCTAGAATAATCATCATTTCTAATTCTATATAGCAACTTCATACATATAATTGTGAACAGTCATCTACAAACAATACACACACATAACAACGTAGATGCATGTAAACATGTATCCATGTCCAGAATTTGACACATGATGTGGACAAGATATAGTGGACACGAACTCATTGACATGCAAGACAACATTTCCATGTCTATGTCATCATGTCATCGATCTAGTATCTATGTCATCATACACATGATCTAATATCTAAGCCAACATGTCTTTAATCTGATATCGACGTTATCATGTCCATGATTTGGTTTCTTTCTACGAAATTGGGGGAAATTAATAACAGTGTGGATACCAAATCGTGGACAAGAAAACATAGATACCAAATCATGAAGATAACTAACGTTGATATCAGATTGAAGACATGTTGGCTTCGATACTATATTGTGGACATGATGACTTACATACTAGATCGAGGACATAATGATATTGTTTTTCGTGTCAACGGGCTCATGTCCACTATCTCTTGTCCACATCCTGTGTTGAATTCATTGTAACATTATTTCGTGGACATTGATATATGTCTACATGCATCTATGTTGATATGTGTTTGTATTGTTTGTAGATGACTATTCACGTTATGTGTACGAAGTAGCTAAATAGCATTGAAATTGTTTATTATTCTAGAATATGCGAATTCATGACTGCGTTGGTATCCACACGGGGTCGTCCACAAACATTATCTCCATGAAATAATGTTACCCGATCATGGACATATTGTAGTGGAAAAGATATTGTGTTTTCAATTGATAATTTTAGGATATATCTGAATGGACAAGTATGAGTGGATAAGATCAAATAGACTGATCTTATATTAATGTCCACAACTTTTTATCCATAAATACATAAAATATATCAAAATATAGAAAAACTATAGTTTTTATTATAAAATAAAAAAAATTTTTATGTTTTTGTTAAAAAAAAAGAAATAATCATATTAATATGAAAAATTAGACCATATAACCATAAAAAAAAAACTAAATTCACTATCTAACTAAAACCTCCCTTTGTGGAAAAATCTCCACCCTTAGATCTAGGCTTTTTGGTTAGATTTTTAATTTTTTTTTTAATGGCTATCTCACAAATTCTCTCTATTATTATATGAAGGAGATATGATAAAGTACATAATAATTAAAAAATAAAAAAAGAAGAAAAAAAAATTAAGAGAGATATCTATGTCAATTCACATATCTAAAGTGCCTTAAAAATCAAAAAGTGCATGTATTGTAAACAAAGTATTAGAAAGTGCATAATAGTGTAAAGAGCTCAAAATATAAATCGCCGGGTTAATTTTGGGTGAAATGTTATGTTTCTGGTTTAATTATTAACTACAGATGGTCATGACTGTGGCTATTGCCAAATAATTAAATCTCAAAACCCTCTTTTTCTTGTTTACACCGCCTCAATTAGTCGCTATCTCTCTTCCTTGAGTTTCCTCTTACTTTAAATAAATTGATAGTCTGATTGTATTTTTTGCGATTCTGTTTTATTCTACTTCTTCTTCGTCGTCTTCTTCCTCCTTCATTGTTCAGTTCTTAACAAGGTTCTTTTTTCACGCTTTATTGATTTCTTTTGATTCTTGTTCAGACTTTCAATTCCGACATGAATCGTTCAAATCTGTTTCTCCGGGAACCTTTCCTTTGTATCAAGCTACTTCTTTTGCCTCAGATCTTACCTCGTTTCTTAATTTTGCAGTGGTTAGAAGAGCAATCACTGGCAGTGGTTAGAAGAGGATTCACGGGATTTTGTTTGATTTTGTTTTTTTTTTTTTTTTTTGCAGGAGAATTCTCCGAGAATAAGGTATATTTCAATTTCTGTTCCTTCAAATTTCATTGCTATTGTGCAGAATCGTTTGTCTGTACATCGTAAATTTGTGTTTTAACTCGTTCTTCTTGGATAGTTGGTGTATTCCTTAACCTCATAGAACTGATGAGCTTGTTTTATGTGTTAAATCTGTAGAGATGTTACAGATGACCGATTTCAGAAGTAAAGTTTATTCCAAACAATACTCGGATGCGAAAATTGACGTCTGTGGAGCGATCAATAGTGGTATCTCCCTATTCTTTCTAAGTGTATTGACCAGCTCGTGAGGATATTTCTCTTAAAGTGCATCTCTTGTTGCAGGGCATAGAGAAGAAACCAGCAAGGCATGAAGCTGGGCATGCTGTTGTTCCTACAGCTGTCGCAAATATTCTTCCTGGACAATCCCGTGTTGTGCTAAGACAATAAAAGCAGATTCTTGGATTGGCTTCAGTCGCATCTTTACAAGTGTTAATGATATTCTAATTCATGTTTTGCTGCTAGAAATTACGCATATTGCCAAGATCAGGAGGGACACTGGGCTTTACATATAATCCTCCAACACATGAAGACAGATATGACAAAAATAACTCCCTATATTGCCCATGCTTACTTGGTGGATTTTGGATTGCAATCTGAGATTGGAGTGCTCGTGACAGAGGCATAGAGGTGTATTGATATATTTGTATGTTTATCTAATTTGTAATTGGAAACTCAGATTTAAATTTAATTAGCTTTTTGTATATTATTAACTTAATCTAATTAATTTTTTTTTAAATTAAAACCTATAAGATAGCCACAATTGTATATGCTTATCTGTTTCTAAAATAGTTATCAACAAAACAATAACTACAAGGTTGTTTGTGATTATTCGTTGACGAAGCTACTATTTGATTTGTGGTTTGTTGTCTTAGCCACGAATACGATCTTCATAGATATAGCCACAAATAAAATTTGTGGTCTGTCGTGGAAGGAATAGTCACAGATAGCCACGATTTGCTACGATTGGACAATATCCACAAAGTCAAAGCTACAAAATTAATTTGTGGCTATTGTCAAATAGCCATGAAAATTTGGTCATAGCTACAATAAATTAATTTGTAGTGAAATTTGATATGCTCAAATTATCGCTAGAGTTACTCTCTAAATTCAATTGGAGTACTTACGGTTCGAATCCACAACGACTCAAGATAAGTCAATAAACTATAGTTTTCAAATTAAGCTAAACGAGAATTAATGTAATTAAAACAGATGTTAAGACTTAATTAAGAACTGGTCTAGAACTTGAAACACATATAGAAAACTAATCAGTTTTCGTTGCAGAGATTATCTATGTCTAAACTTAAAATCCCAAATTTTGTTGCTAGATTCAATCAGTTCAAATAAGCATTAATGATCAGGTTCAATTAGTTCACAAAATACTTAAACGAAATTTCTTTGCAGATAGATATTTTGCTCATCTAATATAGTTCAAGAAAACAATAAAACTTAGGTGTCTACTAATTAACCTAAGATCAGATTTTAGGTAGTAAGCTAGAATAAGCAGTAAGCACAATATAGATGAAGAACTCTTATGATGTCGGCCTAACAATTCAATCAAGTCTAACAATTCATCAAATAACCTAGTATAACCCTAAACCTAACAAGCAGACTACTCAGATATGATCAATGAAACACAAATCATAATTTGAATAGAAAGCATAAGAGAAATTAATAAAAGAAGTAAAAGAGCTCAAAATCTTCTCTGATTGAGTCTGATTCTTCACTCCAAAAACTCTGCTATAAATCTCTCTGAATAATATAAAGCTTAGGTCTAAATAATGACCTTAAAATCCTATTTATAGCTTAAAACACGAAAAGAAGTTATTTGCAAATAATAGAAACTTCTGGGTAAATTTCATTTTTTCATAAATTGAAAACTGGCGTGGAAAATAGTCTGAATGATTGGTGTCGACCAACACCAATTCTAAATGTGGTTCCCACTTGAATTCTCCAGCGTAGCTTCCCGGTAAGTTCCAAAGTGTTCCGAAATCTCCAAATAAGCTCTGAACGTACCTGAAACTGCAAGTACTCTAAAAGACACCAAAAACACTATAAAGACTCTATAAACAAGACGCGTATCATGATCAAAAATACATAAAACTATGATATAACAACAAACTATTCATTTTCTCTTCCATTAGGTTTTCATGCTGTGAACTCTATTTTTATGTTTGTGAAGTATATTTTAAGGGACGATATTATTGGATAATTGTGTATACGACGAGTTCAGTGGTAATAGTGTTTTTTTTTTAAAACAAATTTAAACAGGTTTTGAATTGTAATTAGATTTTAAAAAAATTTTAAATATAATATTATTTACTTTTATTGCAATGTTTTGTTATACATCATGACAACAATATTAATATGATGTCGAATTTATTATGGCTAGAATTATAAATCACAAATAGAAAACCAACTTACATTACAGAAACATTATTTATCAATCTTCCAATGCAGTGCAAATCCTGATGGTTTCCTGTAATCCCGTCTAGTTTCAATCGCATCAAGTTTGGCAGTCCATGAACGGTACTGGCCACATCGATATGTAGCTGCTTGTCGATACACTTGAACGTCATAATAATGCTTATTGTACCTTAAAAAACAATGCGATACCCTCCTGGCGTAAACTATAGTATTTTCTTGAAATTCAAAGGCAAATGTTTGATTAAATTCTAAGTTCCGGACCCCCAAATCGTCAGATGGGTGCTTGCTACGACAATGATGTTGAAGAACAATACCAGAAGCAAGTTGATTATGAATTTCCACACGGTTAAATTTGCAAGATATACTTAATCGGTAATACATAGCCATAACCAACACAAAAGTTATGAGAACATTCATTTTTTTGTCGGGAAGATAACTTTTTAGTGTAATCTGAATATAAATATACAATATTTTCATATGTTTTTAAATTTATTAAATATTCTATTTATGGTGTTAGCTAAGTTTAAGAGGGGACCTGAATCATTTGAACTAGTGGTTAAAGAAAGTTTTGCGGAGAAAATATGATTGAATAATTAAAATAAAAAAATAAATCAATATTTATAAAATATAATTCACTTTACATTTATTGCAATTTTTAAATATAAATAAAATATTAGATATTTGTTATTTTAAAAATATTTAAATATTTAAGCTAGTTAAATAATAAATATACAGATTGAAATACACAATAATTTTAACATCAATATTATGATTTCACAAAAATCAAAACAAATACACATAATTTGAATTTTCATATAAGTTCAGATTATTAAAATAATAGGAAAGTTAAATTTAGTTAGACACTTTAAAAATACCACTAATAAATATACTATTTTCAAATTATGATGATTTCTTGTTTATTCACTAATCAATGTTAAAATGTGACAAACATTTGTTTCATTCCAAAAACGGTACGACCAAGTTGTATAACGGAGTCGATACCAATTAATCTATGCAATATGGATTATAAGAATATCATAAGTACTCTGTTAAAGACTTAGATTTTTTTGTTAGATCTTATTTCGAAGATACAATTGGCATTTGTGTCGTGACATTTGATATCAGATAATATTTTAATTTTTCAAGAGACGTTTCATGGTTTAAGGACAAATACCTCTTACAGGGATAAGTTTATGGCCATCAAAACGTATATGAAGAAGGCTTATGTTCGGGTAAAATGGTCCTTTTCAGAACATCTATTTAGAAAAAATAGTTTTTCACCTGTGTGGATTACCTGGCTGATGTGATGCTGGTCAACCACAAGGTAATATTGTTCCCTAACAAGGTCTTAGATAGGGAGATCCTCTGTATCCATATCTGTTTATTCTTTGTATAGAATCTCTAATTGCGAAAGCAGAAGTGGATCAACTGGTAACATGTTTAAAGATAGTGAGAACAAACTCTTCTATCTCGCATCGTTTTTTTTTTTGGCAGAGGGTAGTCTTTTTCTGTCAAGAAAATAAAGAACAATCTGGCCAACTGATAAATGTTTCCAAATTCTCTTTGAAGTTCAGACACAAGGTAGATGTTGCAGTTCAAGAGGAGTTGAGACAAATTTTAGCCATCTCTATTTTTGGTAAAATCGGGTAGTATTTAGGTACCCCAAAAAGTTTCAGTGATGCAAAGTCACAAATTTTCGATTTTCTACAAGAAAAGCTTCATAATAGAACTAATGGTTAGATGTTAAGATTTATTTTTGAAAGGTGGGAAAGAGGTTCTAATCAAGCCAATAGAAACATCGTTACCGACTAATGTTATGTATATACGAGTGTGATTGCTCAATTTTAGTGGAATACGAGTGGTTTTAAAAATGGAATGCATTGGATGTCATTAAATAAGTTATTTCAAGAGAAATGTGATAGTTGATTTGAATTTTGTGCAATAGTGGACTTCAGTACGGTTTACTTTGGAAAAAAAGTTATGATAGTTAATTGACAAAATTTATTTTTTTTTTGCAAGGATTTTTAAAGGTCGATACTTTTGCAAGGATTGTTTACTTTGGAACCAGGGACTCGTACATGAAATATGCAATTGCTTGAAGCAATCATTATTCCTAAGGATGTTGCCATTATTCTGAATATATTGATTAGCCAGTTTTTAAAGTTGGATATTTATGGGTGGCACTTCACAAAAAAATGAAAAATATACAATTAAGTCGGGTTATGAAATTAAACAGCTATATCGTACCTGGATTCAAGGCATATTGATTATTCTTATGGCTGAAATATTAAACGACTTCTGGATTTCTCGTAGATAATATAGTATCCTCCTAAAATAAAACATTTCTTTTGGCAATTTATCTCGGAATGTGTATCGGTTACCGGAAACTTAAGGTCAAGAGAGTTTGTGATACCCAATGAGTGCGATGTTAGGGTAGAGGAAGAATCAATAAACCATGTTCATTTTGAATATCCTCCAGCGGTTCATATTTGTGCTTTTTCTAAGATCTCTTATAATCAAGGTTATTTCCCATGCCTTTGGTTTTATAAAATTTTGATTATCATTTTGGAGGTTCTAGAAAGATATTTCAAATATTTTTTTTCCATAGATTATATGGTATCTCTGAGAAAGTAGAAATGACAAAATTTTCAAAGATAAAGATCAGAATTCTCAAGAGATTCTTACCACTGTGAAAATATAAGGACGGTTATGGGAAGAAGCTCAACTTTCGGAGGAGAGAATAGTGAAAGAAGAAAATAATTTACAGTTGGAGATTGTGGCCCATGAGCATTGGTAGTGTTTTATAGATGAAGTTTGGAGATTATTAACATTACAAGGAAATTAAAGAGGTGCTTATCGTGCATGACGAGGAGATTTATTGGCAACAAAAAGTCGAAATATGTGGTTTACACTAGGGGATCGGAATACGAAATTTTACCATGCTCTAACAAAACAAAGACAAGTACAAAAAAGGATTATAGGTCTACATAATATGGTGGGGGAATGGGTGACCACTAATACAGGTATTGAGGAAGTAGCGGTTCAATATTTTGATGAGTTGTTTACTTCTTCCTCTTCATCAGAGTTTGAGGACTTCTTACGGGAGGTTCCGATATCAATTACAGATAATATGAATCAAGAGCTCACAACGGTAGTTATAGAAGAGGAAGTTCGACAGGCTTTAGTTAAGATGCATCCGGAGAAAGCTCCAGGTACAGATGGGATGACATCTTTGTTTATTCAGCAGGCATGGCCCATTCTCAAGAATGATATTTTGGGTTTGGTTAATAATTTTCTTACAATCGGGAACTTTTGATTCACGTTTAAATATGACAATTATTTGTCTGATACCAAAAACAGAACGACCAAGTCGTATGACAGAACTTAGACCAATTAGTCTATGTAATGTGGGGTACAAGATTATTTCAAAAGCACTTTGTCAAATACTTAAGAGGTTTTTACCAACTCTGGTTTCAGAGACACATCCGGCTTTTGTGGCTAAACGTTTAATCTCAGATAATATTTTAATAACTCTGGAAAATTTTAATGGTCTACGGACGAATCCATCTTATAAGGACAAATTTATGGCCATTAGAACATATATGAGTAATGCTTATGATAGGGTGGAATGGTCTTTCACTGGGAACCTTCTTCGCAGGATGGGTTTCTCGGCAGTTTGGGTTTCCTGGATAATATAGTGCATTACATCAGTTCAATACAAAGTACTACTTGATGGGCAACTACGAGGTCACATTGTTCCACACAAGGGATTACGGCAGGGAGATCCCTGATCCCCGTATCTTTTAATTTTATGTACAGATGTGTTAATTGCATAATTCAGAAAGCAGAAAGAGATAAGTTGATAACGGGACTCAAAGTAGCCAGGGAGAGTCCTTCGATTTTCCACCTTCTTTTTGTGAATGATAGTCTTTTCTTTTGTAAAGCAAACGAGAGGAGTGTCAGGTTTTTTCTACAGATACTTAAGTAATATGAGAAAGTGTCGGGACAGTAGATTAATTTCTTTAAATCCTCTTTGCAATTTGGCCATAAGATAGACCACTCAGTCCGACAAGAGTTGCAACAAGTTTTAGGGATTTTTAATCTTGGAGGTATGAGATCATATTTAGGGATTCCAGAGAGTTTGAGGGGAGAAAAAACACAAATTTTCGGTTTTCTACAGGAAAGACTTCATAATCGAGTTAATGGATGTACATTACGCTTGTTGTCAAAAGGAGGAATGGAGGTCTTAATTAAATCGGTTGTAACAGCATTACCAACCCATGTGATGTCTTTTCGTTTACCACAAAGGTTACTCAGAAACTAACAAGTGTGATTGCGAAGTTTTTGTGGAGTACGGGAGATAATCAGAAAGGTATGAATTGGATGGCTTAGAATAAGATCTGTCGGGATAAAGGTGATGGTGGCCTTGGGTTTAGAGCAATAGAATATTTTAATACGACATTATTGGCAAAACAACTATGGCGGTTAATTGATAAACTGAATTCTTAATTTGCAAAATTTTTTAAAGGACGGTACTATTGAAACTCGAATCCTTTGGCTCCCATTAGATCGTATTCCCCATTTTATGTTTAGAGAAGTATTATCTCTGCTCAATATCTGGTTAAAACTAATCAAAAGGGTAGAATCAGGGGCCGCCATTTTAGTATGGCATGATCCCTGGATTCCTGCCCCTCGCCCGAGGTCAGCAACATATAAATTTAACACTTACCCCTTGCTTATAGTCAATGATTTGATTGATCCATCTACTTTAACGTGGAATATGCCACTGATTGAGGAAGTCATTAATCCTCAGGATGTGGCCATTATACAACAATTACCGATCAATTTAGTAATAAAGCCAAATACTTATGGGTGGCATTTCACCAAATGTGAAAAATGTACAGTTAAATCGGGTTGCCAGATTGAGATATTGTATCCATCTCAAGGTAGGACAGATTGTAATTAAGGTCTGGATGTTACACAAATTTTGGCTTATGCATGGAAAATTAAATGTCCTCCAAAGATTAGACATTTGTTGTGGCAAGTTGCTTCCAGATGTGTCTTGGTCACAAAAAATTTATGGGTACGGGGAATACAATGTGATACCCAATGTTTGCACTGCGGAGCGGACGAGGAATCTTTAAATCATGTTATTTTTCGAGTGTCCTCCAGCGGTACATGTGTCCACATGGATTCTATGGTATCCCTGGAAAGGTCAGAGTAATAAGATTTTCAAAAATGTAGAACGGAGTCCACATGAGATTTTGCGTTTAGCAGAAATGGAAGGGTGGTTATGGGAAGAAGAACAATTATCAGATGTCCGATTACCACAAGTGGTTAATAGTATTTTCGACATTTCTAGACAGCCTGTGGATTAGTTGTGCTTTGTTGATGGAGCCTGGAAGGAAAAAGATGTTTTTCAGGTCAGGGTTGATATTGCAGTAAGGAGGGTAGATTGAAAACTATGATAAGGACTCATAATGTTTCTCGGAGTCTCTCACTGCTGCATGCAGAATTTGAAGCTTTGATTTGGGCCATCGAATGTATGGTTACTCTTCAGTACAATCTGATTGTCTTCGCCCTCGGAATGGCCTACTTTCACGACACATCTGAAAGAATTTCATATATGGAAGAAACTTCTTCGTAATTTTCGTATTCAGCTTGTACCTCGCGCAAGGAATGGGAAGACTGACAAGTTTACTTCGAGTTCTAAAAAGTTTTCCTCAGAAATGGTCTACATCTATTCAGTAACACCAATGTGATTATCTATTCCTATTGAATAGATTTATTCATTATTTTTGCAAGTTTTCAAAAAAGAAAAAAAAGTTCTATAGTATTATTCAAAATTAATAAAATAGATATTCAAAACTTAACAATGCCCTTATTATCCACCTAACTTGGATTGGAATTGATACTGTTTAATTGCCAGCAAATGCTAATTGGGACCACCGAAGGCGTAACACTCAATTAGAACTAGAAACCTAAACTACAACTGTCAATTGTAAAACTATTACATTTGGATAGTTTAAATCGTCTCCAATTTTAAGACAAATATTCAAATGTTTGAAATACGTAGAGTGGTGAGCAAAGTGAATGAGAGAAATACAAATGAACAATTTTTAATATTGACAATTTCTTAATTTTTTATAAGAATATAAACAAACACATAAAAATAATTGAGTAGAGAATTGTGTTGAGTCTATGTATAGGAAATGCTTAGTCTTTCGTCTTCAATTAAAAGTTTTTAAAAACTCATAAAGGATAAAAGTCCAGCATTATGCGTCACATTACAAATCAAGCAATATGTCTTGCAATACCTATGCCAAACATCGAGTATCATGTGTACTCATTTATCAGAACAAGTATCGTACAAGGTATGCAGATAGAGCTGTGCATTGGAAATATTAAGGAAAGAAAGAAAAAAAAAAAAGACCAAAAGGTGTTTCATAAATAAATGATAAAATACAAGTTTATTAAAAAAGGGGGAGAATAACTGAAGATCCTTACAATAACAAGCTAAGAAGCAACAGGAATTGGATCTTCAGCTTGATCATGGGTAGCAACTTGATATTCAGTTTGATTGGCAAGATGAGCGGCAGCAGCAAATGGAATGAGAGAGGATTTAGTGCTGAACTGGTTGATTTCAGGGGGAATGGTGGAAGGTGAGTCCCAAAGATAGTTAATCAAAGCACGGTTTATCGGAGAAAGGGCTAGGTCTTGCTCTTTAATCTCAACGACATCCATTTCTTCTATCTACTTCTCATATTGCTTCTCGTCGTCTTTTAGTTGCTCCATCTTCTGATCAGGAATGGAGATACCTTGATCGATCATAATTTGTAGGCATTTGTGCGCCTCTGAAGCTTGCCTCACCAAGGAGAACTTCTCATTTACGATTTTCTACTCGGCCAAGTACTGTTTAAACTTTTCTAAGCAAGAAGTGCACTTAGCCACCATCATTGCTTGGACTCTTTATCACTCCTTGGTTACACACTCGTTCCTCGACAACCTCAGCTTTGAAAAAGATCAAGTTGTGTGTTAAAAAATATTTCTCTTTTCCTCTTCTGCTTGTCATTTCTTTTCTGGTATGTGTTTGTATCAATCTAAGAATAACATGGGCCTTTTTGTAAGAATAAAACTCCTCGCTAACAATAAGCGCTCTCCATATTAAAACTTATAAGAGAAAAAGAGAGAGTTTTGTCATTTTGATTGTCAAATTGCCAATCAGAATCCTTTTTTCTTCTTAAACATTATATTCACCGATCAAAATTACAAATAATAAGAGTCCATGACAATCTGGAGAATCAACCTATGATCAATAATATAACTGCCAGTTCAGATCAACGATTAATCACACCCTATATAAAGAATGTTCCAGAATCCTTAACTAACCAATCAACTTAACCAATCCATCAAATCCCTATTGAGAAACCCTAAACTTAACTAGCAAACTATTCAGACATGATTAATGAAACATCAATCATAATAGAAGTAGATTGCATAAAAGAAATAAGATAAGAAGTAAAGGAGTTCTGAATCTTCTCTGAAGGAGTTTGAATTCTTCTCTCCAAAAAGACTGCTACAAATCTCTCTTTAAAATAAAACTTAGGTCTAAAAAATGACCTTAAAATCCTATTTATAACCTAAAACCACGAAAATGACTTATTTGCAAACAATGAAAACTTCTGGGTAAATTTTCTTTTTCTTCAATACTTGAAAACTGGAGTGGAATTTGCATGTCTGATTGGTGTCG
>FNXX01000262.1:0-19119 GCA_900108845.1 Iljinskaea planisiliqua | reverse complement strand
TGGACACCTAAATGAGGAATGAGAAACAAAAATAATTTGTTTCTCATTCATTGTGAGATACTGTTAATCAACCAAATCCTATAAACTAATAACAAGAATCTGGAGCTAAAATAAGTCCAATGAAGATCAGAAAATGAAATTCATTTCCCCAAACGCTTAAAACAGTATTTCAAGAGTAATTATCGTCATAACAATGAGTACCACTAGAAATATGCATTGCCGGACACCTAAATGAGGAATGAGAAGCATATATACTTTGTTTCTCATTCATTAGGAGGCAAAATTAATCAACCAAATCCAATATACCAATAAGATGAATCCGGAACTGAATTGAGTCAAATGAAGATAAAAAATGAAGTTCTTGTCCCCCAATGATTAAAACAGAATTTTAAAGAATAAGAGATGTCGTAACAATGAATACCAATAGAAATATGCATTGTGGAACTCGTAAATAAGGAATGAGAACCATAAATACCTTGTTTCTCATTTATAGGGAGACACCGTTTATCAACCAAATCCAATATAGCAATAAGAGGAATCTGGTTCTGAAAGGAGTCCACTGAAGATCAGGAAAAGAACTTCAAGTCACCAAATGCTTAAAACATAATTTTAAAGAGTAAGAATGACCTTAAAAAATGAATACCACTAGAAATTTGCATTGTGGGACACCTAAATGAGGAATGTGAAACATATATACCTTGTTTCTCGTTCATTGGAAGACAACGTTAATCAACCAAATCCTATGGACCCAAATGCTTAAAATAGTATTTTAAGAGTATGAATGGTGATAACAATGAATACCATTAGAAATATGCATTCTGGGACACCTAATTGTAGAATGAGAAACATTTATACCTTTTTCTCATTCATTGGGAGATACTCTTAATTTACCAACTTGAATAGACCCAAAGAAGAATCTGGAACAAAAATGAGACCCATGAAAGGCTGAAAATAAACTTCATGTCCCTAAATGCTTAAAACAGGATTTTAAAGAGTAAGAATGGTCATAACAATGAATACCACTAGAAATATGCATTGTGGAACTCTTAAATAAGAAATGGGAAGTATATATACCTTGTTTCTCATTCATTGGGAGACAATGTTAATCAACCAAATCCAACAGAGCAAACGAAGAATGTGGATCTAAAATGAGTCCAATGAAGATCAGAAAAAGACCTCCGTGTCCCCAAATGCTAAAAACAGAATTTGAAAGAGTGAGAATGGTTGTGAGTCACGACTCGTGACAATGATTACCACTAGAAGAATAAATACCTTGTTTCTCATTCAACGGGAGACACCGTTAAGTAACCAAATCTAATATACCGAAAAGAGGAATCTGGAACTGAAATGAGTCTAACGAAGATCAGGAAATGAACTTCATGTCCTCAAATGCTTAAAACAAAATTTTAAGCTTAAAAAGGGTCATAACAATGAGTACCACTAGAAACTTGCATTGTGGGACACCTAAATGAGGAAAGAAGCATAAATACCTTGTTTCTCGCTCATTGGGAGACAACATTGATCAACCAAATCCAATATACCAAAAAGATGAATCCGGAACTAAAATGAGTCAAATGAAGATCAGAAAAGGAACTTCATGTCCTCAAATGCTTAAAACAGAATTTTCAGAGTAAGAAAGTTCATAACAATGTATACCACTAGAATTATACATTGTGGGATACCTATATAAGAAATGAGAAGCATATATACCTTGTTTCTCATACATTAGGAGATACTTTTAATTAACCAAATTCAAAGTAAGAGTGATGGATTCTGCCGGTACTAACTTAGGCGTCCTACATGATTGTTTCGATGTCGAGTCCCATTAAGAAGGCACCTATGATTTGAATCGTTGCTTTTTTTAGTTCGGGCCATTTAGGTCTTTTTTGTATTGTTCGCTCTTTAGGATCTTTTAATCCTTTTGACTTATTTGAACTTAAGCGTTTTCAGAATTATCCTTTGTGTTTGTCTTGGACTTTTTGATCGACTTGAGTCTTGGGTGTTTTGCAGGGAATGCTTTGCCGGGCATTCCGATCTTTCGGAAGAGTGTATAAATAAAAACACTTTCTGGGTTTGTGAATGTTTGTTAACGCTGGGCATCGTCTTTGATGTCTCCGAGCATTCAGTGCATTTGACCTATGAACTCCTTATTTTGGTGATACACAATTATAATCACATACACAATTAAATGTTTGTAAACTGGGTTCGCGAGCTTATTTTTCGGTTTACGCTCTGCAGTATTTCCAATCTACGAAACACTCCTGAAGATAAGCCAAATTGAATATCTTCCAGACGCTTCCCACATTCCCGATCGGTTACGCATTTCGAATATTAGTCCGGAAATTTGTATATTGCGCTTTTTCTATCTTTTTCTGTATGTTAAAAGAACCATGGTTGAAATCTTTACTTGGGTTATAGATGTCTTGTTGTGGCTAGCAACAGACAGTGTTCTGAAGAACTCGAGTGAGTTACGGGAGCTAGTCCGAGTTGATCTTTTGTTTGTTAGTCTCTTGTTGAATGATTTTGGATGGGCTGTGAGATACTAAGTCTCAGTGTTTATCCCGACATTGTGTTATATTCGTCGATCATCGAAGAACTGTCCGCTTCTCCCAATGTGTTGTGAGATACTAAGCCCCTGTGTTCATCCGGACTTCGTGTCTTTATCGTTATTCCGGGGAAAACGTGTGTTTCTTCGGATGGGTTGTGAGATGCTAAGTCCCAGTGTTAATCTAGACTTCGTTTCTTTATCGTTCTTCTGGGGAAAACATCTGTTTCTTCGGATGGGTTGTGAGATGCTTAGTCCCAGTGTTCATCCTCCGAACTATTTCCTGGAATAAAAAACTCAAGAGATTTGCGGAAGTATATGGATATATACGGACCCACTCCCCCTCCCCGCCCCCCCCCCCCCTCCCCCCTTTTTGAGGGGGGCAGCTGAACTCGTTTTTCAGGCGAGCTGCCTACGTACCCTTCAGAAAAGGGATCAAGCCACCCGTAGTTCCGTCTTTTTTTAAAAAATTAATTGGGACTAGGCCTTTGGTATGGCGTCGTCCGTTGCGACTTCCGTCATTTTGGATAAGACTTCCTTGGTAATCGTTAGTCTCTCAGAGTCAGTTTTCTCTTTTTCAGGTGGAAGAATTTCTGACTTCTCCTCTTTGTTGGCTTTAGTTGCCTTGGGATGCGGCTCGATGCTCACGTCTGACTTTTTGCGCTTTGGGCTATCTTTCGGGTGGTTTTCAGGCTTTGGAGCTTGTGCTCGGCCAAGAAGCAGATTTGTGACTGCTTCTGGTTTCCCCAGATCGTCTTAATTCCGTCCGGCGAAGGAAATTTAAGAGACATATGGTACGTCGACGGCAAGGCGTGCATCGAGTTGATCACGAGGTTCCCATTATGACGTTATAGATTGTGGGATGGTTAGCCACCGAGAAATCAACAATCTTCGTGATTCCGCCGGCATGGACCGGAGGTCAGATTGTTCGACCCGTTATGGTTACTTCTCCAATGAATCTAGGGTTGGGCTTGACGTCAAATAAACTGACGCCCATCCTTCGGAGTGCTTCTCGGATTATCAAATCCACCGAACTTCCTGTGTCAATCAAGACTCAGGAAACATCGCAGTCATTAATGACTAATTTCACCACTAGAGGGTCATCGTGTGGTTGATCTAGTCATTCAGCGTCGTTTTCTTCGAAAGTGATCAGGTCATCGTCTAGGGTAATCGGCTCCTGCGGGTTTGACTTTTTTTTATCTCCCCTTCGTTGAAAATCCTTTATATACGCGACCGTGTCTCAGCAGTATTGAGAGCCTCCCATTATAATGTTAACCTTTCTTCGGTTACTTCTTTGGATCTCCTTCCTCGTTTTGGAGCATCTTCGGCCGACTTTCGAGGACGTTCTTCATTAGACTGGTCATCCAATAAAGATCAGAAAAGGAACTTCATGTCCCCAAATTCTTAAAACAGAATTTTAAGAGTAAGATTGGTCATAACGATTAGTAGCACTAGAAATATGCATTGTGGGACACCAAAATGAGGAATGATAAGCATAAATATCTTGTTTCTCGTTCATTGGGAGACAACATTAATCAACCAAATCCTATAGACCCAAAAGAAGAATCTGGAACTAAATTAAGTCCAATGAAAATCAGAAAATGAACTTCATGTCCCCAAAAGCTTAAACCAGAAATTTAAGAGTAATGAATACCAATACAAGTATGCATTGTGGGACTCCTAAATGAGGAATGAGAAGCATATACCTTGTTTCTCATTCATTTGAAGATAATTTTAATTAACCAGATTCAATAACCCACTAGAAGAATCTGGAACTAAAATGAGTTCCACGAAGATAGATAAAGGAACTTCATGTCCCCAATACTTCCAAACAAAATTTTAAATAGTAAGAACGGTCATCACAATGAATACCATTAGAAATATGCATTGTGGAACTCTTAAATAAGGAACGAGAAGCATATATACATTGTTTCTCCATCATTGGGATACACTGTTAATCAACCAAATCCAATAGACCAAAAAGAAGAATCTGGAGCTAAAATGAGTCCAATAAAGATCAGAAAAGGAACTTCATGTCCCCAATACTTTAAAACATAATTTTAAAGAGTAAGAATGGTGATAACAAGGAATACCACTAGAAATATGCATTGTGGAACTCTTAAATAAGGAATGAGAAACATATATACCTTGTTTCTCCTTCATTGGGATACACTGTTAATACCTCAAATCCAATACACTAAAAAGAAGAATCTGGAGCTAAAATGAGTCCAATATAGATCAGAAAAGGAAAATTATGTGCCAAAATTCTTAAAACAGAATTTTTAGAGTAAGAATGGTCATAACAATGAGTACCACTAGAAATATGCATTATAGGACACCTAAATGACAAATGAGAAGCATAAATATTTTGTTTCTCGTTCATTGGGAGACAACGTTAATCAACCATATCCTATAGACCCAAAAGAAGAATCTGGAACTAAATTGAGTCCAATGAAAATCAGAAAAGGAACTTCATGTCCCCAAAGGCATAAACTAGAAATTTAAGAGTAATAATGGTCATAACAATGAATACCACTAGACGTATGCATTGTGGGACTCTTAACTGAGGAATGAGAAGTATATATACCTTGTTACTCATCATTTGAAGATAATTTTAATTAACCAAATTCAATAGACCCACAAGAAGAATCTGGAACTAAACTGAGTTCCACGAAGATATATAAAGGAACTTCATGTCCCCAATACTTAAAAACATAATTTTAAAGAGTAAGAATGGTCATAACAATGAATACCACTAGAAATATGCATTTTGGAACTCTTAAATAAGGAATGAGAAGCATATATACTTTTTTCTCCTTCATTGGGATACACTGTTAATCAACCAAATCCAATAGACCAAAAAGAAGAATCTGGAGCTAAAATGAGTCCAATAAAGATCGAAAAGGAAACTTTATGTCCCCAAATGCTTAAAACAGAATTTTTAGAGTAAGAATGGTCATAACAATGAGTACCACTAGAAATATGCATTGTGGGACACCTAAATGAGGAATGAGAAGCATAAATATCTTGTTTCTCGTTCATTGGGAGACAACGTTAATCAACCATATCCTATAGACCCAAAAGAAGAATCTGGAACTAAATGAGTCCAATGAAAATCAGAAAAGGAACTTCATGTCCCCAAATGCTTAAACCAGAAATTTAAGAGTAATAATGGTCATAACAATGAATACCACTAGAAGTATGCATTGTGGGACTCCTAACTGAGGAATGAGAGATATATACCTTGTTTCTCATTCATTTGAAGATAATTTTAATTAACCAAATTCAATAGACCCACAAGAAGAATCTGGAACTAAAATGAGTTCCACAAAGATAATAAAAGAACTTCATGTCCCCAATACTTCAAAACATAATTTTAAAGAGTAAGAATGGTCATAACAATGAATACCACTAGAAATATGCATTGTGGAACTCTTAAATAAGGAATGAGAAGCATATATACCTTGTTTCTCCTTCATTGGGATACACTGTTAATCAACCAAATCCAATAGACCAAAAGAAGAATCTGGAGCTAAAATGAGTCCAATAAAGATCAGAAAGGAAACTTATGTCCCCAAATGCTTAAAACAGAATTTTTAGAGTAAGAATGGTCATAACAATGAGTACCACTAGAAATATGCATTGTGGGACACCTAAATGAGGAATGAGAAGCATAAATATCTTGTTTCTCGTTCATTGGGAGACAACATTAATCAACCAAATCCTATAGACCCAAAAGAAGAATCTGGAACTAAATTGAGTCCAATGAAAATCAGAAAAGGAACTTCATGTCCCCAAATGCTTAAACCAGAAATTTAAGAGTAATAATGGTCATAACAATGAATACCACTAGAAGTATGCATTGTGGGACTCCTAATGGGGAATGAGAAGCATATATACCTTGTTTCTCATTCATTTGAAGATAATTTTAATTAACCAAATTCAATAGACCCACAAGAAGAATCTGGAACTAAAATGAGTTCCACGAAGATAAATAAAGAACTTCATGTCCCCAATACTTCAAAACATAATTTTAAAGAGTAAGAATGGTCATAACAATGAATACCACTAGAAATATGCATTTGGAACTCTTAAATAAGGAATGAGAACCATATATACCTTGTTTCTCCTTCATTGGGATACACTGTTAATCAACCAAATCCAATAGACAAAAAGAAGAATCTGGAGCTAAAATGAGTCCAATAAAGATCAGAAAAGGAACTTTATGTCCCCAATGCTTAAAACAGAATTTTAGAGTAAGAATGGTCATAACAATGAGTACCACTAGAAATATGCATTGTGGACACCTAAATGAGGAATGAGAAGCATAATATCTTGTTTCTCGTTCATTGGGAGACAACATTAATCAACCAATCCTATAGACCCAAAAGAAGAATCTGGAACTAAATTGAGTCCAATGAAAATCAGAAAAGGAACTTCATGTCCCCAAAAGCTTAAACCAGAAATTTAAGAGTAATGAATACCACTAGAAGTATGCATTGTGGGACTCCTAAATGAGGAATGAGAAGCATATATACCTTGTTTCTCATTCATTTGAAGATAATTTTAATTAACCAAATTCAATAGACCCACAAGAAGAATCTGGAACTAAATGAGTTCCACGAAGTAAATAAAGGAACTTCATGTCCCAATACTTCAAAACATAATTTAAAGAGTAAGAATGGTCATAACAATGAATACCACTAGAAATATGCATTGTGGAACTATTAAATAAGGAATGAGAAGCATATATACCTTGTTTTCTCCATCATTGGGATACACTGTTAATCAACCAAATCAATAGACAAAAAGAAGAATCTGGAGCTAAAATGAGTCCAATAAAGATCAGAAAAGGAACTTCATGTCCCAAATGCTTAAAACAGAATTTTAAGAGTAAGAATGGTCATAACATGAGTACCCTAGAAATATGAATTGTGGGACACCTAAATGAGGAATGACAAGCATAAATATCGTGTTTCTCGTTCATTGGGAGACAACATTAATCAACCAAATCCAATAGACCAAAAAGAAGAATCTGGAGCTAAAATGAGTCAATAAAGATCAGAAAAGGAACTTCATATCCCAAATGCTTAAAACAGAATTTTAAGAGTAAGAATGCATAACGTGACCACTAGAAATATGAATTGTGGACACCTAAATGAGGAATGACAAGCATAAATATCTTCTTTCTCATTCATTGGGAGACAACATTAATCAACCAAATCCTATAGACCCAAAAGAAGAATCTGGAACTAAATTGAGTCCAATGAAAATCAGAAAATGAACTTCATGTCCCCAAATGCTTAAATCAGAAATTTAAGAGTAATAATGGTCATAACAATGAATACCCCTAGAAGTATGCATTGTGGGACTCCTAAATGAGGAATGAGAAGCATATATACCTTGTTTCTCATCATTTGAAGATATTTTAATTAACCAAATTCAATAGACCCACAAGAAGAATCTGAACTAAACTGAGTTCCACGAAGATATATAAAGGAACTTCATGCCCCCAATACTTGAAAACATAATTTTAAAGAGCAAGAATGGTCATATGCATTTTGGAACTCTTAAATAAGGAATGAGAACCATATATAACTTGTTTCTCCTTCATTGTGAAACACTATTAATCAACCAAATCCAATAGACCAAAAAGAAGAATCTGTAGCTAAAATGAGTCCAATAAAGATTAGAAAAGGAATTTATGTCCCCAAATTCTTAAAACAGAATTTTTAGAGTAAGAATGGTCATAACAATGAGTACCACTAGAAATATGCATCGTGGGACACCTAAATGAGGAATGAGAAGAATAAATATCTTGTTTCTCGTGCATTGGGAGACGACGTTAATCAACCATATCCTATATACCCAAAAGAAGAATCTGGAACAAAATTGAGTCCAATGAAAATCAGAAAAGGAAATTCATGTCCCCTAATGCTTAAACCAAAAATTTAAGAGTAACAATGGTCATAACCATGAATACCACTAGAGTATGCATTGTGGGACTCCTAACTGAGGAATGAGAAGTGTATATACCTTGTTTCTCATTCATTTGAATATAATTTTAATTAACCAAATTCAATAGACCCACAAGAAGAATCTGGAACTAAAATGAGTTCCACGAAGACAAATAAAGGAACTTCATGTCCCGAATACATCAAAACATAATTTTAAAGAGTAAGAATGTCATAACAATGAATACCACTAGAAGTATGCATTGTGGAACTATTAAATAAGGAATGAGAAGCATATATACCTTGTTTCTCCATCATTGGGATACACTGTTAATCAACCAAATCCAATAGATCAAAAAGAAGAATCTGGAGCTAAAATGAGTCCAATAAAGATCAGAAAATGAACTTCATGTCCTCAAATGCTTAAAACAGAATTTTAAGAGTAAGAATGGTCATAACATGAGTACCGCTAGAAATAGGAATTGTGGGACACCTAAATGAGGAATGACAAGCATAAATATCTTATTTCTCGTTCATTGGGAGACAACATTAATCAACCAAATCCAATAGACCAAAAGAAGAATCTGGAGCTAAATGAGTCCAATAAAGATCAGAAAAGGAACTTCATGTCCCCAAATGCTTAAACAGATTTGAAGAGTAAGAATGGTCATAAGAAGACACAGAAATATGATTGTGGACACCTAAATGAGGAAAGACAACATAAATATCATTTTCTCGTTCTTAGGAGACATTAATAAAATCCTATAGACCCAAAGAAGAATCTGGAACAAATTGAGCCAATGAAATCAGAAAAGAACTTGATGTCCCAAATCTTAGCAAATATTTAAGAGTAATAATGGTCATAACAATGAATACCACTAGAAGTATGCATTGTGGGACTCCTAAATGAGGAATGAGAAGCATATATACCTTGTTTTTCATTCATTTGAAGATAATTTTGAATAACCAAATTCAATAGACCCACAAGAAGAATCTGGAACTAAAATGAGTTCCACGAAGTTAAATAAAGGAACTTCATGTCCCCAATACTTCAAAACATAATATTTAAAGAGTAAGAATGGTCATAACAATGAGTACCGCTAGAAATATGAATTGTGGACACCTAAATGAGGAATGACAAGCATAATATCGTGTTTCTCTTCATTGGGAACACTTAATCAACCAAATCCAATAGACCAAAAAGAAGAATCTGGAGCTAAAATGATCCTATAAAGATCAGAAAAGAACTTCATGTCCTCAAATGCTTAAAACAGAATTTTAAGAGTAAGAATGGTCATAACAATTAGTACCACTAGAAATAGGAGTTGTGGGACACCTAAATGAGGAATGACAAGCATAAATATCTTATTTCTCGTTCATTGGGAGACAACATTAATCAACCAAATCCACAGACCAAAAGAAGAATCTGGAGCTAAAATGAGTCCAATAAAGATCAGAAAAGGAAATTTATGTCCCCAAATCTTAAAACAGAATTTTTATAGTAAGAATAGTCATAACAATGAGTACCACTAGAAATATGCATTGTGGGACACCTAAATGAGGAATGAAAGCATATATATCTTGTTCTCATTCATTGGAGACGACGTTAATCAACCATATCCTATATACCCAAAGAAGAATCTGGAACTAAATTGAGTCCAATGAAAATCAGAAAAGGACTTCATGTCCCCAAATGCTTAAACCAAAATTTAAGAGTAATAATGGTCAAACAATGAATATCACTAGAAGTATGCATTGTGGGACTCCTAACTGAGGAATGAGAAGTATATATACCTTGTTTCTCATCATTTGAAGATAATTTTAATTAACCAAATTCAATAGACCACAAGAAAAGCTGGAAATAAATGAGTTCCACGAAGATAAATAAAGGAACTTCAGTCCCCAATACTTCAAAACATAAGTTTAATGAGTAAGAATGCTCATAACAATGAATACCACTAGAAATATGCATTTTGGAACTCTTAAATAAGGAATGAGAACCATATATACCTTGTTTCTCCTTCATTGTGATACATTGTTAATCAACCAAATCCAATAGACCAAAAAGAAGAATCTGGAGCTAAAATGAGTCTAATAAAGATCGAAAAGAACTTCATGTCCCCAAATGCTTAAAACAGAATTGTAAGAGTAAGAATGGTCATAACAATGAGTACCACTAGAAATATGAATTGTGGGACACCTAAATGAGGATTGAAAGCATAAATATATTGTTTCTCGTTCATTGGGAGACAACATTAATCAACGAAATCCAATGACCAAAAGAAGAATCTGGATCTAAAGGAGTCCAATAAAATCAGAAAAGGAACTTCATGTCCCAAATGCTTAAACATAATTTAAGAGTAAAATGGTCATAACGATGTACCACTAGAATATGAATTGTGGGACACCTAATGAGCAATGACAATCATAATATCTTGTTCTCGTTCATTGGAGAAACATTAATCAACCAAATTCATAGACCCAAAGAAGAATCTGGAACTAAATTGAGTCAATGAAAATAAAAGAAATTCTTCCAAATGCAAACAAATTAAGAGTAATATGTCATAATGTGGGTCTCCTAATGAGGAATGAGAAGCATATATACCTTGTTTCTCATTCATTTGAAGAAAATTTAATTAACCAAATTCAATAGACCCACAAGAATAATCTGGAATTAAATTAGTTCCACGAAGATAATAAAGGAACTTCAAGTCCCAATACTTGAAAACATAATTTTAAGAGAAAGAATGGTCATAACAATGAATACCACTAAAATATGCATTGTGGAACTCTTAAATAAGGAATGAGAACCATATATACCTTGTTTCTACTTCATTGGGATGTACTGTTAATCAACCAAATCCAATAGACCAAAAAGAAGAATCTGGAGCTAAAATGAGTCGAATAAAGATCAGAAAAGGAAATTTATGTCCCCAAATGCTTAAAACAGAATTTTTAGAGTAAGAATGGTCATAACAATGAGTACCACTAGAAATATGCATTGTGGGACACCTAAATGAGGAATGAGAAGCATAAATATCTTGTTTCTCGTTCATTGGGAGACGACGTTAATCAACCAATCCTATAGACCCAAAAGAAGAATCTGGAACAAATTGAGTCCAATGAAAATCAGAAAAGGACTTCATGTCCCCAAATCTTAAACCAAAATTTAAGAGTAATAATTGGTCATAACAATGAATACCACTAGAAGTATGCATTGTGGGACTCCTAATGAGGAATGAGAAGTATATATACCTTGTTTCTCATTCGTTTGAAGATAATTTTAATTAACCAAATTCAATAGACCCACAAGAAGAATCTGAACTAAAATGAGTTCCACGAAGATAATAAAGGAACTTCATATCCCAAATACTTCAAAACAAATTTTAAAGAGTAAGAATGGTCATAACAATGAATACCACTAGAAGTATGCATTGTGGAACTATTAAATAAGGAATGTGAAGCATATATACCTTGTTTCTCCATCATTGGGATACACAGTTAATCAACCAAATCCAATAGATCAAAAAGAAGAATCTGAGCTAAATGAGTCCAATAAAGATCAGAAAAGGAACTATATGTCTCCAAATGCTTAAAACAGAATTTTTAGAGTAAGAATGGTCATAACAATGTGTACCACTAGAAATATGCATTGTGGGACACCTAAATGAGGATGACAAGCATAAATATATTGTTTCTCGTTCATTGGGAGACAACATTAATCAACCAATCCAATTGACCAAGAGAAGAATCTGGATCTAAAAGGAGTCCAATAAAATCAGAAAAGGAACTTCATGTCCCCAAATGCTTAAAACCTAATTTTAAGAGTAAGAATGGTCATAAGATTAGTACACTAGAATATGAATTGTGGGACACTAAATGGAATGACAAGCATAAATATCTGTTTCTCGTTCATTGGGAACAGATTAATAACAAATCCTATAGACCAAAAGAAGAACTGGAACTAATTAGTCAATGAAAATCAGAAAATGAATCATGTCCCAAATGCTAAAACCAGATATTAAGAGTAATTATGATCATAACAATGAATACCACTAGAAGTATGCATTGTGGGACTCCTAACTGAGGATTAGAATTATATATACATTGTTTCTCATCATTTGAAGATAATTTTAATTAACCAAATTCAAAGACCCACAAGAAGAATCTGGAACTAAATGAGTTCCACGAAGATATATAAAGGAACTTCATGTCCCCAATACTTGAAAACATAATTTTAAAGAGTAAGAATGGTCATAACAATGAATACTACTAGAATATGCATCGTGGAACTCTTAAATAAGGAATGAGAACATATATACCTTGTTTCTCCTTCATTGGGATACACTTTTAATCAATCAAATCCAATAGACCAAAAAGAAGAATCTGGAGCTAAAATGAGTCCAATAAAGATCAGAAAAGGAACTTTATGTCTCCAAATGCTTAAAACAGAATTTTAAGAGTATAATGGTCAAACAATGAGTCCACTAGAATATGCATTGTGGGACACCTAATGAGAATGAGAACATAATATCTTGCTTCTCGTTCATTGGGAGACAACGTTAATCAACCATATCTGTAGACCCAAAAGAAGAATCTGGAACTAAATTGACTCCAATGAAAATAGAAAAGGAACTTCTTGTCCCCAAATGCTTAAACCAGAAATTTAAGAGTAATAATGGTCATAACAATGAATACCACTAGAAGTATGCATTGTGGGACTCCTAACTGAGGAATGAGAGCATATATACCTTGATTCTCATTCATTTGAAGATAATTTTAATTAACCAAATTCAATAGACCCACAAGAAGAATCTGGAACTAAACTGAGTTCCAAAAGATATATAAAGGAACTTCATGTCCCCAATACTTGAAAATATAATTTAAGAAAGTAAGAATGGTCATAACAATGAATACCACTAGAAATATGCATTTGTGAAACTCTTAAATATGGAATGAGAACCATATATACCTTGTTTCTCGTTCATTGGGATACAGTGTTAATCAACCAAATCCAATAGACCAAAAAGAAGAATCTGGAGCTAAAATGAGTCCAATAAAGATCAGAAAAGAACTTTATGTCCCAAATGCTTAAAACAGAATTTTTAGAGTAAGAATGGTCATAACAATGAGTAACCACTAGAAATATGCATTGTGGGACACCTAAATGAGGAATGAGAAGCATAAATATCATGTTTCTCATTCATTGGGAGACAACATTAATCAACCAAATCCTATAGACCCAAAAGAAGAATCTGGAACTAAATTGAGTCCAATGAAAATCAGAAAAGGAACTTCATGTCCCCAAATGCTTAAACCAGAAATTTAAGAGTAATAATGGTCATAACAATGAATACCACTAGAAGTATGCATTGTGGGACTTCTAATGGGAATGAGAAGCATATATACCTTGTTCTCATCATTTGAAGATATTTTAATTAACCAAATTCAATAGACCCACAAGAAGAATCTGGAACTAAAATGAGTTCCACAAGATAAATAAAGGAACTTCATGTCCCCAATACTTAAAACATAATTTTAAAGAGTAAGAATGGTCATAACAATGAATACCACTAGAAATATGCATTGTGGAACTCTTAAATAAGGAATGAGAAGAATATATACCTTGTTTCTCCTTCATTGGGATACACTGTTAATCAACCAAATCCAATAGACCAAAAAGAAGAATCTGGAGATAAAATGAGTCCAATAAAGATCAGAAAAGAACTTTATGTCTCCAAATGCTTAAAACAGAATTTTTAAGTAAGAATGGTCAAAAATGGTGCCACTAGAAATATGCATTGTGGGACACCTAAATGAGGAATGAGAAGCATAATATCTGTTCTCTTCATTGGAGACAACTTAATCAACCAATCTATGAGACCCAAAAGAAGAATCTGGAACAAAATTGAGTCCAATGAAAATCAGAAAAGGAACTTCATGTCCCCAAATGCTTAAACCAAAATTTAAGAGTAATAATGGTCATAACAATGAATACCACTAGAGTATGCATTGTGGGACTCCTAACTGAGAATGAGAAGTGTATATACCTTGTTTCTCATTCATTTGAATATAATTTTAATTAACCAAATTCAATAGACCCACAAGAAGAATCTGGAACTAAAATGAGTTCCACGAAGACAAATAAAGGAACTTCATGTCCCCAATACTTCAAAACATAATTTTAAAGAGTAAGAATGGTCATAACAATGAATACCACTAGAAGTATGCATTTGTGGAACTCTTAAATAAGGAATGAGAAGCATATATACCTTGTTTCTCCATTCATTGGGATACACTGTTAATCAACCAAATCCAATAGACCAAAAAGAAGAATCTGGAGCTAAAATGAGTCCATAAAGATCAGAAAAGGAACTTCATGTCCCAAATGCTTAAAACAGAATTTTAAGAGTAAGAATGGTCATAACAATGAAGTACCACTAGAAATATGCATTGTGGGACACCTAAATGAAATGACAAGCATAAATATCTTATTTCTCGTTCATTGGGAGACAACATTAATCAACCAAATCCAATAGACCAAAAAGAAGAATCTGGAGCTAAAATGAGTCCAATAAAGATCAGAAAAGGAACTTCATGTCCCCAAATGCTTAAAACAGAATTTAAGAGTAAGAATGGTCATAACGATTAGTACCACTAGAAATATGAATTGTGGGACACCTAAATGAGGAATGAAAGCATAAATATCATGTTTCTCGTTCATTGAGCAACATTAATCAACCAAATCCTATAGACCCAAAAGAAGAATCTGGAACAAAATTGAGCCAATGAAAATCAGAAAAGGAACTTGATGTCCCCAAATGATGCCAAAATTTAAGAGTAATAATGGTCATAACAATGAATACCACTAGAAGTATGCATTGTGGACTCCTAAATGAGGAATGAGAAGCATATATACCTTGTTTCTCATTCATTTGAAGATAATTTTAATAACCAAATTCAATAGACCCACAAGAAGAATCTGGAACTAAAATGAGTTCCACGAAGAAATAAAGGAACTTCATGTCCCCAATACTTCAAAACATAATTTTAAAGAGTAAGAATGGTCATAACAATGATACCACTAGAAATATGCATTGTGGAACTCTTAAATGAGGAATGAGAAGCATATATCTTGTTTCTCCTTCATTGGGAGACAACATTAATCAACCAAATCCAATAGACCAAAAAGAAGAATCTGGAGCTAAAATGAGTCCAATAAAGATCAGAAAAGGAACTTCATGTCCCAAATGCTTAAAACAGAATTTTAAGAGTAAGAATGGTCATAACAATTAGTACCACTAGAAATATGATTGTGGGACACCTAAATGAGGAATGACAAGCATAAATATCTTTTTCTCGTTCATTGGGAGACAACATTAATCAACCAAATCCAATAGACCAAAAAGAAGAATCTGGACTAAAATGAGTCCAATAAAGATCAGAAAAGGAAATTTATGTCCCCAAATCTTAAACAGAATTTAAGAGTAAGAATAGTCATAACAATGATACCACTAGAAATATGCATTGTGGGACACCTAAATGAGGAATGAGAAGCATATATATCTTGTTTCTCATTCATTGGGAGACGACGTTAATCAACCAAATTCCTATAGACCCAAAAGAAGAATCTGGAACTAAATTGAGTCCAATGAAAATCAGAAAAGGAACTTCATGTCCCCAAATGCTTAAACCAAAAATTTAAGAGTAATAATGGTCAAACAATGAATACCACTAGAAATATGCATTGTGGGACCTAATGAGGAATGAGAATATATATACCTTGTTTCTCAATCATTTGAAGATAATTTTAATTAACCAAATTCAATAGACCACAAGAAGAAGCTGGAAATAAAATGAGTTCCACGAAGATAATAAAGGAACTTCATGTCCCCAATACTTAAAACATAATTTTAAGAGTAAGAATGGTCATAACAATGAATACCACTAGAAATATGCATTTGGAACTCTTAAATAAGGAATGAGAAGCATATATACCTTGTTTCTCCATCATTGGATACATTTTAATCAACCAAATCCAATAGACCAAAAGAAGAATCTGGAGCTAAAATGAGTCCAATAAAGATCAGAAAAGGAACTTCATGTCCCCAAATGCTTAAAACAGAATTTAAGAGTAAGAATGGTCATAACGATTAGTACCACTAGAAATATGCATTGTGGGACACCTAAATGAGGAATGACAAGCATAAATATCATTGTTTCTCGTTCATTGAGCAACATTAATCAACCAAATCCTATAGACCCAAAAGAAGAATCTGGAACAAAATTGAGTTAATGAAAATCAGAAAAGGAACTTCATGTCCCCAAATGCTTATGCCAAATATTTAAGAGTAATAATGGTCATAACAATGAATACCACTAGAAAGTATGCATTGTGGGACTCCTAAATGAGGAATGAGAAGCATATATACCTTGTTTTCATTCATTGAAGATAATTTTAATAACCAAATTCAATAGACCCACAAGAAGAATCTGGAACTAAAATGAGTTCCACGAATAAATAAAGGAACTTCATGTCCCCAATACTTAAAACATAATATTTAAAGAGTAAGAATGGTCATAACAATGAAGTACCACTAGAAATATGCATTGTGGACACCTAAATGAGGAATGACAAGCATAAATATCGTGTTTCTCGTTCATTGGGAGACAACTTAATCAACCAAATCCAATAGACCAAAAAGAAGAATCTGGAGCTAAAATGAATCCAATAAAGATCAGAAAAGGAACTTCATGTCCCCAAATGCTTAAAACAGAATTTTAAGAGTAAGAATGGTCATAACAATAGTACCACTAGAAATATGATTGTGGGACACCTAAATGAGGAATGACAAGCATAAATATCTTATTTCTCGTTCATTGGGAGACAACATTAATCAACCAAATCCAATAGACCAAAAGAAGAATCTGGAGCTAAAATGAGTCCAATAAAGATCAGAAAAGGAACTTCATGTCCCAAATCTTAAAACAGAATTTATAGTAAGAATGTCATAACAATGATACCACTAGAAATATGCATTGTGGGACACCTAAATGAGGAATGAGAAGCATATATATCTTGTTTCTCATTCATTGGGAGACACGTTAATCAACCAATATCCAATAGACCAAAAGAAGAATCTGGAACTAAATGAGTCCAATGAAAATCAGAAAAAGGAACTTCATGTCCCCAAATGCTTAAAAAAATTTTAAGAGTAAGAATGGTCATAACAATGAATATCACTAGAAATATGCATTGTGGGACTCCTAAATGAGGAATGAGAAGTATATATACCTTGTTTCTCAATCATTGAAGATAATTTTAATCAACCAAATTCAATAGACCACAAGAATAATCTGGAAATAAAATGAGTCCACGAAGATAAATAAAGGAACTTCATGTCCCCAAATACTTCAAAACAAAATTTAAGAGTAAGAATGGTCATAACAATGAATACCACTAGAAATATGCATTTGGAACTCTTAAATAAGGAATGAGAACCATATATACCTTGTTTCTCATCATTTGATACATTTTAATCAACCAAATCCAATAGACCAAAAAGAAGAATCTGGACTAAAATGAGTCTAATAAAGATCGGAAAAGGAACTTCATGTCCCCAAATGCTTAAAACAGAATTTAAGAGTAAGAATGGTCATAACAATGAATACCACTAGAAATATGAATTGTGGACCTAAATGAGGAATTGACAAGCATAAATATATTGTTTCTCTTCATTGGAGACAACATTAATCAACAAATCCAATGACCAAAAGAAGAATCTGGAACTAAAAGAGTCCAATAAAGATCAGAAAAGGAACTTCATGTCCCCAAATGCTTAAAACATAATTTAAGAGTAAGAATGGTCATAACAATAGTACCACTAGAAATATGCATTGTGGGACACCTAAATGAGAATGACAATCATAAATATCTTGTTTCTCGTTCATTGGGAGACAACATTAATCAACCAAATCCTATAGACCCAAAAGAAGAATCTGGAACTAAATTGAGTCCAATGAAAATCAGAAAAGGAACTTCTTGTCCCCAAATGCTTAAACCAGAAATTTAAGAGTAATTATGGTCATAACATTGTGGGACTCCTAAATGAGGAATGAGAAGCATATATACCTTGTTTCTCATTCATTTGAAGAAATTTAATTAACCAAATTCAATAGACCCACAAGAAGAATCTGGAATAAAATTAGTTCCACAAGATAAATAAAGGAACTTCATGTCCCCAATACTTGAAAACATAATTTTAAGAGAAAGAATGGTCATAACAATGAATACCACTACAAATATGCATTGTGGAACTCTTAAATAAGGAATGAGAACCATATATACCTTGTTTCTCTTCATTGGGATGTACTGTTAATCAACCAAATCCAATAGACCAAAAAGAAGAATCTGGAGCTAAAATGAGTCCGAATAAAGATCAGAAAAGGAAATTTATGTCCCCAAATCTTAAAACAGAATTTTTAGAGTAAGAATGGTCATAACAATGAGTACCACTAGAAATATGCATTGTGGGACACCTAAATGAGGAATGAGAAGCATAATATCTTGTTTCTCGTTCATTGGGAGACGACGTTAATCAACCAAATCCTATATACCCA
>FNXX01000071.1:0-76025 GCA_900108845.1 Iljinskaea planisiliqua | reverse complement strand
AATAAACAAAAAAGAGGAATTGACTAAAATGAGTCCCATGAAGATCAGAAAAAGGAACTTCATGTCCCAAATGCATAAAATAGAATTTTAATGAGTAAGAATGGTCATAACAATGAATACCACTAGAAATATGCATTGTGGGACACCTAAATGAGGAATGAGAAGCGTAAAAACCTTGTTTCTCATTCATTGAGAGACACCGTTAATCAACCAAATCCAATAACAAAAAGAGGAATCTGGAACTAAAATGAGTCCCATGAAGATCAGGAAAGGAACTTCATGTCCCCAAATGCATAAAACTGAATTTTAATGAGTAAGAATGGTCATAACAACGAATACCACTAAAATATGCATTGTAGGACACCTAAATGACGAATGAGAAGCGTAAAAACCTTGTTTCTCATTCATTGAGAGACACCGTTAATCAACCAAATCCAATAAACAAAAAGAGGAATATGGAACTAAAATGAGTCCATGAAGATCAGAAAAGGAACTTCATGTCCCCAAATGCATAAAACAGAATTTTAATGAGTAAGAATGGTCATAACAATGAATACCACTAAAATATGCATTGTGGACACCTAAATGACGAATGAGAAGCGTAAAAACCTTGTTTCTCATTCATTGAGAGACACCGTTAATCAACCAAATCCAATAAACAAAAAGAGGAATCTGGAACTAAAATGAGTCCCATGAAGATCAGAAAAGGAACTTCATGTCCCCAAATGCATAAAACAGAATTTTAATGAGTAAGAATGGTCATAACAATGAATACCACTAAAAATATGCATTGTGGGACACCTAAATGACGAATGAGAAGCGTAAAAACCTTGTTTCTCATTCATTGAGAGACACCGTTAATCAACCAAATCCAATAAACAAAAAAGAGGAATCTGGAACTAAAATGAGTCCCATGAAGATCAGAAAAGGAACTTCATGTCCCCAAATGCATAAAACAGAATTTTAATGAGTAAGAATGGTCATAACAATGAATACCACTAAAATATGCATTGTGGACACCTAAATGACGAATGAGAAGCGTAAAAACCTTGTTTCTCATTCATTGAGAGACACCGTTAATCAACCAAATCCAATAAACAAAAAAGAGGAATCTGGAACTAAAATGAGTCCCATGAAGATCAGAAAAGGAACTTCATGTCCCCAAATGCATAAAACAGAATTTTAATGAGTAGAATGGTCATAACAATGAATACCACTAAAATATGCATTGTGGACACCTAAATGACGAATGAGAAGCGTAAAAACCTTGTTTCTCATTCATTGAGAGACACCGTTAATCAACCAAATCCAATAAACAAAAAGAGGAATCTGGAACTAAAATGAGTCCCATGAAGATCAGAAAAGGAACTTCATGTCCCCAAATGCATAAAACAGAATTTTAATGAGTAAGAATGGTCATAACAATGAATACCACTAAAAATATGCATTGTGGACACCTAAATGAGAATGAGAAGCGTAAAAACCTTGTTTCTCATTCATTGAGAGACACCGTTAATCAACCAAATCCAATAAACAAAAAAGAGGAATCTGGAACTAAAATGAGTCCCATGAAGATCAGAAAAGGAACTTCATGTCCCCAAATGCATAAAACAGAATTTTAATGAGTAAGAATGGTCATAACAATGAATACCACTAAAAATATGCATTGTGGGACACCTAAATGACGAATGAGAAGCGTAAAACCTTGTTTCTCATTCATTGAGAGACACCGTTAATCAACCAAATCCAATAAACAAAAAAGAGGAATCTGGAACTAAAATGAGTCCCATGAAGATCAGAAAAGGAACTTCATGTCCCCAAATGCATAAAACAGAATTTTAATGAGTAAGAATGGTCATAACAATGAATACCACTAAAAATATGCATTGTGGACACCTAAATGACGAATGAGAAGCGTAAAAACCTTGTTTCTCATTCATTGAGAGACACCGTTAATCAACCAAATCCAATAAACAAAAAAGAGGAATCTGGAACTAAAATGAGTCCCATGAAGATCAGAAAAGGAACTTCATGTCCCCAAATGCATAAAACAGAATTTTAATGAGTAAGAATGGTCATAACAATGAATACCACTAAAATATGCATTGTGGGACACCTAAATGACGAATGAGAAGCGTAAAAACCTTGTTTCTCATTCATTGAGAGACACCGTTAATCAACCAAATCCAATAAACAAAAAAGAGGAATATGGAACTAAAATGAGTCCCATGAAGATCAGAAAAGGAACTTCATGTCCCCAAATGCATAAAACAGAATTTTAATGAGTAAGAATGGTCATAACAATGAATACCACTAAAATATGCATTGTGGGACACCTAAATGACGAATGAGAAGCGTAAAAACCTTGTTTCTCATTCATTGAGAGACACCGTTAATCAACCAAATCCAATAAACAAAAAAGAGGAATCTGGAACTAAAATGAGTCCCATGAAGATCAGAAAAGGAACTTCATGTCCCCAAATGCATAAAACAGAATTTTAATGAGTAAGAATGGTCATAACAATGAATACCACTAAAAATATGCATTGTGGACACCTAAATGACGAATGAGAAGCGTAAAAACCTTGTTTCTCATTCATTGAGAGACACCGTTAATCAACCAAATCCAATAAACAAAAAAGAGGAATCTGGAACTAAAATGAGTCCCATGAAGATCAGAAAAGGAACTTCATGTCCCCAAATGCATAAAACAGAATTTTAATGAGTAAGAATGGTCATAACAATGAATACCACTAAAATATGCATTGTGGGACACCTAAATGACGAATGAGAAGCGTAAAAACCTTGTTTCTCATTCATTGAGAGACACCGTTAATCAACCAAATCCAATAAACAAAAAGAGGAATCTGGAACTAAAATGAGTCCCATGAAGATCAGAAAAGGAACTTCATGTCCCCAAATGCATAAAACAGAATTTTAATGAGTAAGAATGGTCATAACAATGAATACCACTAAAAATATGCATTGTGGACACCTAAATGACGAATGAGAAGCGTAAAAACCTTGTTTCTCATTCATTGAGAGACACCGTTAATCAACCAAATCCAATAAACAAAAAAGAGGAATCTGGAACTAAAATGAGTCCCATGAAGATCAGAAAAGGAACTTCATGTCCCCAAATGCATAAAACAGAATTTTAATGAGTAAGAATGGTCATAACAATGAATACCACTAAAATATGCATTGTGGGACACCTAAATGACGAATGAGAAGCGTAAAAACCTTGTTTCTCATTCATTGAGAGACACCGTTAATCAACCAAATCCAATAAACAAAAAAGAGGAATCTGGAACTAAAATGAGTCCCATGAAGATCAGAAAAGGAACTTCATGTCCCCAAATGCATAAAACAGAATTTTAATGAGTAAGAATGGTCATAACAATGAATACCACTAAAAATATGCATTGTGGGACACCTAAATGACGAATGAGAAGCGTAAAAACCTTGTTTCTCATTCATTGAGAGACACCGTTAATCAACCAAATCCAATAAACAAAAAAGAGGAATCTGGAACTAAAATGAGTCCCATGAAGATCAGAAAAGGAACTTCATGTCCCCAAATGCATAAAACAGAATTTTAATGAGTAAGAATGGTCATAACAATGAATACCACTAAAAATATGCATTGTGGGACACCTAAATGACGAATGAGAAGCGTAAAAACCTTGTTTCTCATTCATTGAGAGACACCGTTAATCAACCAAATCCAATAAACAAAAAAGAGGAATCTGGAACTAAAATGAGTCCCATGAAGATCAGAAAAGGAACTTCATGTCCCCAAATGCATAAAACAGAATTTTAATGAGTAAGAATGGTCATAACAATGAATACCACTAAAAATATGCATTGTGGACACCTAAATGACGAATGAGAAGCGTAAAAACCTTGTTTCTCATTCATTGAGAGACACCGTTAATCAACCAAATCCAATAAACAAAAAAGAGGAATCTGGAACTAAAATGAGTCCCATGAAGATCAGAAAAGGAACTTCATGTCCCCAAATGCATAAAACAGAATTTTAATGAGTAAGAATGGTCATAACAATGAATACCACTAAAAATATGCATTGTGGGACACCTAAATGACGAATGAGAAGCGTAAAAACCTTGTTTCTCATTCATTGAGAGACACCGTTAATCAACCAAATCCAATAAACAAAAAAGAGGAATCTGGAACTAAAATGAGTCCCATGAAGATCAGAAAAGGAACTTCATGTCCCCAAATGCATAAAACAGAATTTTAATGAGTAAGAATGGTCATAACAATGAATACCACTAAAAATATGCATTGTGGGACACCTAAATGACGAATGAGAAGCGTAAAAACCTTGTTTCTCATTCATTGAGAGACACCGTTAATCAACCAAATCCAATAAACAAAAAAGAGGAATCTGGAACTAAAATGAGTCCCATGAAGATCAGAAAAGGAACTTCATGTCCCCAAATGCATAAAACAGAATTTTAATGAGTAAGAATGGTCATAACAATGAATACCACTAAAAATATGCATTGTGGGACACCTAAATGACGAATGAGAAGCGTAAAAACCTTGTTTCTCATTCATTGAGAGACACCGTTAATCAACCAAATCCAATAAACAAAAAAGAGGAATCTGGAACTAAAATGAGTCCCATGAAGATCAGAAAAGGAACTTCATGTCCCCAAATGCATAAAACAGAATTTTAATGAGTAAGAATGGTCATAACAATGAATACCACTAAAATATGCATTGTGGGACACCTAAATGACGAATGAGAAGCGTAAAAACCTTGTTTCTCATTCATTGAGAGACACCGTTAATCAACCAAATCCAATAAACAAAAAAGAGGAATCTGGAACTAAAATGAGTCCCATGAAGATCAGAAAAGGAACTTCATGTCCCCAAATGCATAAAACAGAATTTTAATGAGTAAGAATGGTCATAACAATGAATACCACTAAAAATATGCATTGTGGGACACCTAAATGACGAATGAGAAGCGTAAAAACCTTGTTTCTCATTCATTGAGAGACACCGTTAATCAACCAAATCCAATAAACAAAAAAGAGGAATCTGGAACTAAAATGAGTCCCATGAAGATCAGAAAAGGAACTTCATGTCCCCAAATGCATAAAACAGAATTTTAATGAGTAAGAATGGTCATAACAATGAATACCACTAAAAATATGCATTGTGGGACACCTAAATGACGAATGAGAAGCGTAAAAACCTTGTTTCTCATTCATTGAGAGACACCGTTAATCAACCAAATCCAATAAACAAAAAAGAGGAATCTGGAACTAAAATGAGTCCCATGAAGATCAGAAAAGGAACTTCATGTCCCCAAATGCATAAAACAGAATTTTAATGAGTAAGAATGGTCATAACAATGAATACCACTAAAAATATGCATTGTGGACACCTAAATGACGAATGAGAAGCGTAAAAACCTTGTTTCTCATTCATTGAGAGACACCGTTAATCAACCAAATCCAATAAACAAAAAAGAGGAATCTGGAACTAAAATGAGTCCCATGAAGATCAGAAAAGGAACTTCATGTCCCCAAATGCATAAAACAGAATTTTAATGAGTAAGAATGGTCATAACAATGAATACCACTAAAAATATGCATTGTGGACACCTAAATGACGAATGAGAAGCGTAAAAACCTTGTTTCTCATTCATTGAGAGACACCGTTAATCAACCAAATCCAATAAACAAAAAAGAGGAATCTGGAACTAAAATGAGTCCCATGAAGATCAGAAAAGGAACTTCATGTCCCCAAATGCATAAAACAGAATTTTAATGAGTAAGAATGGTCATAACAATGAATACCACTAAAATATGCATTGTGGGACACCTAAATGACGAATGAGAAGCGTAAAAACCTTGTTTCTCATTCATTGAGAGACACCGTTAATCAACCAAATCCAATAAACAAAAAAGAGGAATCTGGAACTAAAATGAGTCCCATGAAGATCAGAAAAGGAACTTCATGTCCCCAAATGCATAAAACAGAATTTTAATGAGTAAGAATGGTCATAACAATGAATACCACTAAAAATATGCATTGTGGGACACCTAAATGACGAATGAGAAGCGTAAAAACCTTGTTTCTCATTCATTGAGAGACACCGTTAATCAACCAAATCCAATAAACAAAAAAGAGGAATCTGGAACTAAAATGAGTCCCATGAAGATCAGAAAAGGAACTTCATGTCCCCAAATGCATAAAACAGAATTTTAATGAGTAAGAATGGTCATAACAATGAATACCACTAAAAATATGCATTGTGGGACACCTAAATGACGAATGAGAAGCGTAAAAACCTTGTTTCTCATTCATTGAGAGACACCGTTAATCAACCAAATCCAATAAACAAAAAAGAGGAATCTGGAACTAAAATGAGTCCCATGAAGATCAGAAAAGGAACTTCATGTCCCCAAATGCATAAAACAGAATTTTAATGAGTAAGAATGGTCATAACAATGAATACCACTAAAAATATGCATTGTGGACACCTAAATGACGAATGAGAAGCGTAAAAACCTTGTTTCTCATTCATTGAGAGACACCGTTAATCAACCAAATCCAATAAACAAAAAAGAGGAATTGGAACTAAAATGAGTCCCATGAAGATCAGAAAAGGAACTTCATGTCCCCAAATGCATAAAACAGAATTTTAATGAGTAAGAATGGTCATAACAATGAATACCACTAAAAATATGCATTGTGGGACACCTAAATGACGAATGAGAAGCGTAAAAACCTTGTTTCTCATTCATTGAGAGACACCGTTAATCAACCAAATCCAATAAACAAAAAAGAGGAATCTGGAACTAAAATGAGTCCCATGAAGATCAGAAAAGGAACTTCATGTCCCCAAATGCATAAAACAGAATTTTAATGAGTAAGAATGGTCATAACAATGAATACCACTAAAAATATGCATTGTGGGACACCTAAATGACGAATGAGAAGCGTAAAAACCTTGTTTCTCATTCATTGAGAGACACCGTTAATCAACCAAATCCAATAAACAAAAAAGAGGAATCTGGAACTAAAATGAGTCCCATGAAGATCAGAAAAGGAACTTCATGTCCCCAAATGCATAAAACAGAATTTTAATGAGTAAGAATGGTCATAACAATGAATACCACTAAAAATATGCATTGTGGACACCTAAATGACGAATGAGAAGCGTAAAAACCTTGTTTCTCATTCATTGAGAGACACCGTTAATCAACCAAATCCAATAAACAAAAAAGAGGAATCTGGAACTAAAATGAGTCCCATGAAGATCAGAAAAGGAACTTCATGTCCCCAAATGCATAAAACAGAATTTTAATGAGTAAGAATGGTCATAACAATGAATACCACTAAAAATATGCATTGTGGGACACCTAAATGACGAATGAGAAGCGTAAAAACCTTGTTTCTCATTCATTGAGAGACACCGTTAATCAACCAAATCCAATAAACAAAAAAGAGGAATCTGGAACTAAAATGAGTCCCATGAAGATCAGAAAAGGAACTTCATGTCCCCAAATGCATAAAACAGAATTTTAATGAGTAAGAATGGTCATAACAATGAATACCACTAAAAATATGCATTGTGGGACACCTAAATGACGAATGAGAAGCGTAAAAACCTTGTTTCTCATTCATTGAGAGACACCGTTAATCAACCAAATCCAATAAACAAAAAAGAGGAATCTGGAACTAAAATGAGTCCCATGAAGATCAGAAAAGGAACTTCATGTCCCCAAATGCATAAAACAGAATTTTAATGAGTAAGAATGGTCATAACAATGAATACCACTAAAAATATGCATTGTGGGACACCTAAATGACGAATGAGAAGCGTAAAAACCTTGTTTCTCATTCATTGAGAGACACCGTTAATCAACCAAATCCAATAAACAAAAAAGAGGAATCTGGAACTAAAATGAGTCCCATGAAGATCAGAAAAGGAACTTCATGTCCCCAAATGCATAAAACAGAATTTTAATGAGTAAGAATGGTCATAACAATGAATACCACTAAAAATATGCATTGTGGACACCTAAATGACGAATGAGAAGCGTAAAAACCTTGTTTCTCATTCATTGAGAGACACCGTTAATCAACCAAATCCAATAAACAAAAAAGAGGAATATGGAACTAAAATGAGTCCCATGAAGATCAGAAAAGGAACTTCATGTCCCCAAATGCATAAAACAGAATTTTAATGAGTAAGAATGGTCATAACAATGAATACCACTAAAAATATGCATTGTGGGACACCTAAATGACGAATGAGAAGCGTAAAAACCTTGTTTCTCATTCATTGAGAGACACCGTTAATCAACCAAATCCAATAAACAAAAAAGAGGAATCTGGAACTAAAATGAGTCCCATGAAGATCAGAAAAGGAACTTCATGTCCCCAAATGCATAAAACAGAATTTTAATGAGTAAGAATGGTCATAACAATGAATACCACTAAAAATATGCATTGTGGGACACCTAAATGACGAATGAGAAGCGTAAAAACCTTGTTTCTCATTCATTGAGAGACACCGTTAATCAACCAAATCCAATAAACAAAAAAGAGGAATCTGGAACTAAAATGAGTCCCATGAAGATCAGAAAAGGAACTTCATGTCCCCAAATGCATAAAACAGAATTTTAATGAGTAAGAATGGTCATAACAATGAATACCACTAAAAATATGCATTGTGGGACACCTAAATGACGAATGAGAAGCGTAAAAACCTTGTTTCTCATTCATTGAGAGACACCGTTAATCAACCAAATCCAATAAACAAAAAAGAGGAATCTGGAACTAAAATGAGTCCCATGAAGATCAGAAAAGGAACTTCATGTCCCCAAATGCATAAAACAGAATTTTAATGAGTAAGAATGGTCATAACAATGAATACCACTAAAAATATGCATTGTGGGACACCTAAATGACGAATGAGAAGCGTAAAAACCTTGTTTCTCATTCATTGAGAGACACCGTTAATCAACCAAATCCAATAAACAAAAAAGAGGAATCTGGAACTAAAATGAGTCCCATGAAGATCAGAAAAGGAACTTCATGTCCCCAAATGCATAAAACAGAATTTTAATGAGTAAGAATGGTCATAACAATGAATACCACTAAAAATATGCATTGTGGGACACCTAAATGACGAATGAGAAGCGTAAAAACCTTGTTTCTCATTCATTGAGAGACACCGTTAATCAACCAAATCCAATAAACAAAAAAGAGGAATCTGGAACTAAAATGAGTCCCATGAAGATCAGAAAAGGAACTTCATGTCCCCAAATGCATAAAACAGAATTTTAATGAGTAAGAATGGTCATAACAATGAATACCACTAAAAATATGCATTGTGGGACACCTAAATGACGAATGAGAAGCGTAAAAACCTTGTTTCTCATTCATTGAGAGACACCGTTAATCAACCAAATCCAATAAACAAAAAAGAGGAATCTGGAACTAAAATGAGTCCCATGAAGATCAGAAAAGGAACTTCATGTCCCCAAATGCATAAAACAGAATTTTAATGAGTAAGAATGGTCATAACAATGAATACCACTAAAAATATGCATTGTGGGACACCTAAATGACGAATGAGAAGCGTAAAAACCTTGTTTCTCATTCATTGAGAGACACCGTTAATCAACCAAATCCAATAAACAAAAAAGAGGAATCTGGAACTAAAATGAGTCCCATGAAGATCAGAAAAGGAACTTCATGTCCCCAAATGCATAAAACAGAATTTTAATGAGTAAGAATGGTCTAACAATGAATACCACTAAAAATATGCATTGTGGGACACCTAAATGACGAATGAGAAGCGTAAAAACCTTGTTTCTCATTCATTGAGAGACACCGTTAATCAACCAAATCCAATAAACAAAAAAGAGGAATCTGGAACTAAAATGAGTCCCATGAAGATCAGAAAAGGAACTTCATGTCCCCAAATGCATAAAACAGAATTTTAATGAGTAAGAATGGTCCTAACAATGAATACCACTAAAAATATGCATTGTGGGACACCTAAATGACGAATGAGAAGCGTAAAAACCTTGTTTCTCATTCATTGAGAGACACCGTTAATCAACCAAATCCAATAAACAAAAAAGAGGAATCTGGAACTAAAATGAGTCCCATGAAGATCAGAAAAGGAACTTCATGTCCCCAAATGCATAAAACAGAATTTTAATGAGTAAGAATGGTCCTAACAATGAATACCACTAAAAATATGCATTGTGGGACACCTAAATGACAATGAGAAGCGTAAAAACCTTGTTTCTCATTCATTGAGAGACACCGTTAATCAACCAAATCCAATAAACAAAAAAGAGGAATCTGGAACTAAAATGAGTCCCATGAAGATCAGAAAAGGAACTTCATGTCCCCAAATGCATAAAACAGAATTTTAATGAGTAAGAATGGTCCTAACAATGAATACCACTAAAAATATGCATTGTGGGACACCTAAATGACGAATGAGAAGCGTAAAAACCTTGTTTCTCATTCATTGAGAGACACCGTTAATCAACCAAATCCAATAAACAAAAAAGAGGAATCTGGAACTAAAATGAGTCCCATGAAGATCAGAAAAGGAACTTCATGTCCCCAAATGCATAAAACAGAATTTTAATGAGTAAGAATGGTCCTAACAATGAATACCACTAAAAATATGCATTGTGGGACACCTAAATGACAATGAGAAGCGTAAAAACCTTGTTTCTCATTCATTGAGAGACACCGTTAATCAACCAAATCCAATAAACAAAAAAGAGGAATCTGGAACTAAAATGAGTCCCATGAAGATCGGAAAAGGAACTTCATGTCCCCAAATGCATAAAACAGAATTTTAATGAGTAAGAATGGTCCTAACAATGAATACCACTAAAAATATGCATTGTGGGACACCTAAATGACGAATGAGAAGCGTAAAAACCTTGTTTCTCATTCATTGAGAGACACCGTTAATCAACCAAATCCAATAAACAAAAAAGAGGAATCTGGAACTAAAATGAGTCCCATGAAGATCAGAAAAGGAACTTCATGTCCCCAAATGCATAAAACAGAATTTTAATGAGTAAGAATGGTCCTAACAATGAATACCACTAAAAATATGCATTGTGGGACACCTAAATGACGAATGAGAAGCGTAAAAACCTTGTTTCTCATTCATTGAGAGACACCGTTAATCAACCAAATCCAATAAACAAAAAAGAGGAATCTGGAACTAAAATGAGTCCCATGAAGATCAGAAAAGGAACTTCATGTCCCCAAATGCATAAAACAGAATTTTAATGAGTAAGAATGGTCCTAACAATGAATACCACTAAAAATATGCATTGTGGGACACCTAAATGACGAATGAGAAGCGTAAAAACCTTGTTTCTCATTCATTGAGAGACACCGTTAATCAACCAAATCCAATAAACAAAAAAGAGGAATCTGGAACTAAAATGAGTCCCATGAAGATCAGAAAAGGAACTTCATGTCCCCAAATGCATAAAACAGAATTTTAATGAGTAAGAATGGTCCTAACAATGAATACCACTAAAAATATGCATTGTGGGACACCTAAATGACGAATGAGAAGCGTAAAAACCTTGTTTCTCATTCATTGAGAGACACCGTTAATCAACCAAATCCAATAAACAAAAAAGAGGAATCTGGAACTAAAATGAGTCCCATGAAGATCGGAAAAGGAACTTCATGTCCCCAAATGCATAAAACAGAATTTTAATGAGTAAGAATGGTCCTAACAATGAATACCACTAAAAATATGCATTGTGGGACACCTAAATGACGAATGAGAAGCGTAAAAACCTTGTTTCTCATTCATTGAGAGACACCGTTAATCAACCAAATCCAATAAACAAAAAAGAGGAATCTGGAACTAAAATGAGTCCCATGAAGATCGGAAAAGGAACTTCATGTCCCCAAATGCATAAAACAGAATTTTAATGAGTAAGAATGGTCTAACAATGAATACCACTAAAAATATGCATTGTGGGACACCTAAATGACGAATGAGAAGCGTAAAAACCTTGTTTCTCATTCATTGAGAGACACCGTTAATCAACCAAATCCAATAAACAAAAAAGAGGAATCTGGAACTAAAATGAGTCCCATGAAGATCAGAAAAGGAACTTCATGTCCCCAAATGCATAAAACAGAATTTTAATGAGTAAGAATGGTCCTAACAATGAATACCACTAAAAATATGCATTGTGGGACACCTAAATGACGAATGAGAAGCGTAAAAACCTTGTTTCTCATTCATTGAGAGACACCGTTAATCAACCAAATCCAATAAACAAAAAAGAGGAATCTGGAACTAAAATGAGTCCCATGAAGATCAGAAAAGGAACTTCATGTCCCCAAATGCATAAAACAGAATTTTAATGAGTAAGAATGGTCCTAACAATGAATACCACTAAAAATATGCATTGTGGGACACCTAAATGACGAATGAGAAGCGTAAAAACCTTGTTTCTCATTCATTGAGAGACACCGTTAATCAACCAAATCCAATAAACAAAAAAGAGGAATCTGGAACTAAAATGAGTCCCATGAAGATCAGAAAAGGAACTTCATGTCCCCAAATGCATAAAACAGAATTTTAATGAGTAAGAATGGTCCTAACAATGAATACCACTAAAAATATGCATTGTGGGACACCTAAATGACGAATGAGAAGCGTAAAAACCTTGTTTCTCATTCATTGAGAGACACCGTTAATCAACCAAATCCAATAAACAAAAAAGAGGAATCTGGAACTAAAATGAGTCCCATGAAGATCAGAAAAGGAACTTCATGTCCCCAAATGCATAAAACAGAATTTTAATGAGTAAGAATGGTCCTAACAATGAATACCACTAAAAATATGCATTGTGGGACACCTAAATGACAATGAGAAGCGTAAAAACCTTGTTTCTCATTCATTGAGAGACACCGTTAATCAACCAAATCCAATAAACAAAAAAGAGGAATCTGGAACTAAAATGAGTCCCATGAAGATCAGAAAAGGAACTTCATGTCCCCAAATGCATAAAACAGAATTTTAATGAGTAAGAATGGTCCTAACAATGAATACCACTAAAAATATGCATTGTGGGACACCTAAATGACGAATGAGAAGCGTAAAAACCTTGTTTCTCATTCATTGAGAGACACCGTTAATCAACCAAATCCAATAAACAAAAAAGAGGAATCTGGAACTAAAATGAGTCCCATGAAGATCGGAAAAGGAACTTCATGTCCCCAAATGCATAAAACAGAATTTTAATGAGTAAGAATGGTCCTAACAATGAATACCACTAAAAATATGCATTGTGGGACACCTAAATGACGAATGAGAAGCGTAAAAACCTTGTTTCTCATTCATTGAGAGACACCGTTAATCAACCAAATCCAATAAACAAAAAAGAGGAATCTGGAACTAAAATGAGTCCCATGAAGATCAGAAAAGGAACTTCATGTCCCCAAATGCATAAAACAGAATTTTAATGAGTAAGAATGGTCCTAACAATGAATACCACTAAAAATATGCATTGTGGGACACCTAAATGACGAATGAGAAGCGTAAAAACCTTGTTTCTCATTCATTGAGAGACACCGTTAATCAACCAAATCCAATAAACAAAAAAGAGGAATCTGGAACTAAAATGAGTCCCATGAAGATCGGAAAAGGAACTTCATGTCCCCAAATGCATAAAACAGAATTTTAATGAGTAAGAATGGTCCTAACAATGAATACCACTAAAAATATGCATTGTGGGACACCTAAATGACAATGAGAAGCGTAAAAACCTTGTTTCTCATTCATTGAGAGACACCGTTAATCAACCAAATCCAATAAACAAAAAAGAGGAATCTGGAACTAAAATGAGTCCCATGAAGATCGGAAAAGGAACTTCATGTCCCCAAATGCATAAAACAGAATTTTAATGAGTAAGAATGGTCCTAACAATGAATACCACTAAAAATATGCATTGTGGGACACCTAAATGACGAATGAGAAGCGTAAAAACCTTGTTTCTCATTCATTGAGAGACACCGTTAATCAACCAAATCCAATAAACAAAAAAGAGGAATCTGGAACTAAAATGAGTCCCATGAAGATCGGAAAAGGAACTTCATGTCCCCAAATGCATAAAACAGAATTTTAATGAGTAAGAATGGTCCTAACAATGAATACCACTAAAAATATGCATTGTGGGACACCTAAATGACAATGAGAAGCGTAAAAACCTTGTTTCTCATTCATTGAGAGACACCGTTAATCAACCAAATCCAATAAACAAAAAAGAGGAATCTGGAACTAAAATGAGTCCCATGAAGATCAGAAAAGGAACTTCATGTCCCCAAATGCATAAAACAGAATTTTAATGAGTAAGAATGGTCCTAACAATGAATACCACTAAAAATATGCATTGTGGGACACCTAAATGACGAATGAGAAGCGTAAAAACCTTGTTTCTCATTCATTGAGAGACACCGTTAATCAACCAAATCCAATAAACAAAAAAGAGGAATCTGGAACTAAAATGAGTCCCATGAAGATCGGAAAAGGAACTTCATGTCCCCAAATGCATAAAACAGAATTTTAATGAGTAAGAATGGTCCTAACAATGAATACCACTAAAAATATGCATTGTGGGACACCTAAATGACAATGAGAAGCGTAAAAACCTTGTTTCTCATTCATTGAGAGACACCGTTAATCAACCAAATCCAATAAACAAAAAAGAGGAATCTGGAACTAAAATGAGTCCCATGAAGATCAGAAAAGGAACTTCATGTCCCCAAATGCATAAAACAGAATTTTAATGAGTAAGAATGGTCCTAACAATGAATACCACTAAAAATATGCATTGTGGGACACCTAAATGACGAATGAGAAGCGTAAAAACCTTGTTTCTCATTCATTGAGAGACACCGTTAATCAACCAAATCCAATAAACAAAAAAGAGGAATCTGGAACTAAAATGAGTCCCATGAAGATCGGAAAAGGAACTTCATGTCCCCAAATGCATAAAACAGAATTTTAATGAGTAAGAATGGTCCTAACAATGAATACCACTAAAAATATGCATTGTGGGACACCTAAATGACGAATGAGAAGCGTAAAAACCTTGTTTCTCATTCATTGAGAGACACCGTTAATCAACCAAATCCAATAAACAAAAAAGAGGAATCTGGAACTAAAATGAGTCCCATGAAGATCAGAAAAGGAACTTCATGTCCCCAAATGCATAAAACAGAATTTTAATGAGTAAGAATGGTCCTAACAATGAATACCACTAAAAATATGCATTGTGGGACACCTAAATGACAATGAGAAGCGTAAAAACCTTGTTTCTCATTCATTGAGAGACACCGTTAATCAACCAAATCCAATAAACAAAAAAGAGGAATCTGGAACTAAAATGAGTCCCATGAAGATCGGAAAAGGAACTTCATGTCCCCAAATGCATAAAACAGAATTTTAATGAGTAAGAATGGTCCTAACAATGAATACCACTAAAAATATGCATTGTGGGACACCTAAATGACAATGAGAAGCGTAAAAACCTTGTTTCTCATTCATTGAGAGACACCGTTAATCAACCAAATCCAATAAACAAAAAAGAGGAATCTGGAACTAAAATGAGTCCCATGAAGATCGGAAAAGGAACTTCATGTCCCCAAATGCATAAAACAGAATTTTAATGAGTAAGAATGGTCCTAACAATGAATACCACTAAAAATATGCATTGTGGGACACCTAAATGACAATGAGAAGCGTAAAAACCTTGTTTCTCATTCATTGAGAGACACCGTTAATCAACCAAATCCAATAAACAAAAAAGAGGAATCTGGAACTAAAATGAGTCCCATGAAGATCGGAAAAGGAACTTCATGTCCCCAAATGCATAAAACAGAATTTTAATGAGTAAGAATGGTCCTAACAATGAATACCACTAAAAATATGCATTGTGGGACACCTAAATGACAATGAGAAGCGTAAAAACCTTGTTTCTCATTCATTGAGAGACACCGTTAATCAACCAAATCCAATAAACAAAAAAGAGGAATCTGGAACTAAAATGAGTCCCATGAAGATCGGAAAAGGAACTTCATGTCCCCAAATGCATAAAACAGAATTTTAATGAGTAAGAATGGTCCTAACAATGAATACCACTAAAAATATGCATTGTGGGACACCTAAATGACAATGAGAAGCGTAAAAACCTTGTTTCTCATTCATTGAGAGACACCGTTAATCAACCAAATCCAATAAACAAAAAAGAGGAATCTGGAACTAAAATGAGTCCCATGAAGATCAGAAAAGGAACTTCATGTCCCCAAATGCATAAAACAGAATTTTAATGAGTAAGAATGGTCCTAACAATGAATACCACTAAAAATATGCATTGTGGGACACCTAAATGACAATGAGAAGCGTAAAAACCTTGTTTCTCATTCATTGAGAGACACCGTTAATCAACCAAATCCAATAAACAAAAAAGAGGAATCTGGAACTAAAATGAGTCCCATGAAGATCAGGAAAAGGAACTTCATGTCCCCAAATGCATAAAACAGAATTTTAATGAGTAAGAATGGTCCTAACAATGAATACCACTAAAAATATGCATTGTGGGACACCTAAATGACAATGAGAAGCGTAAAAACCTTGTTTCTCATTCATTGAGAGACACCGTTAATCAACCAAATCCAATAAACAAAAAAGAGGAATCTGGAACTAAAATGAGTCCCATGAAGATCGGAAAAGGAACTTCATGTCCCCAAATGCATAAAACAGAATTTTAATGAGTAAGAATGGTCCTAACAATGAATACCACTAAAAATATGCATTGTGGGACACCTAAATGACAATGAGAAGCGTAAAAACCTTGTTTCTCATTCATTGAGAGACACCGTTAATCAACCAAATCCAATAAACAAAAAAGAGGAATCTGGAACTAAAATGAGTCCCATGAAGATCGGAAAAGGAACTTCATGTCCCCAAATGCATAAAACAGAATTTTAATGAGTAAGAATGGTCCTAACAATGAATACCACTAAAAATATGCATTGTGGGACACCTAAATGACAATGAGAAGCGTAAAAACCTTGTTTCTCATTCATTGAGAGACACCGTTAATCAACCAAATCCAATAAACAAAAAAGAGGAATCTGGAACTAAAATGAGTCCCATGAAGATCGGAAAAGGAACTTCATGTCCCCAAATGCATAAAACAGAATTTTAATGAGTAAGAATGGTCCTAACAATGAATACCACTAAAAATATGCATTGTGGGACACCTAAATGACGAATGAGAAGCGTAAAAACCTTGTTTCTCATTCATTGAGAGACACCGTTAATCAACCAAATCCAATAAACAAAAAAGAGGAATCTGGAACTAAAATGAGTCCCATGAAGATCGGAAAAGGAACTTCATGTCCCCAAATGCATAAAACAGAATTTTAATGAGTAAGAATGGTCCTAACAATGAATACCACTAAAAATATGCATTGTGGGACACCTAAATGACAATGAGAAGCGTAAAAACCTTGTTTCTCATTCATTGAGAGACACCGTTAATCAACCAAATCCAATAAACAAAAAAGAGGAATCTGGAACTAAAATGAGTCCCATGAAGATCGGAAAAGGAACTTCATGTCCCCAAATGCATAAAACAGAATTTTAATGAGTAAGAATGGTCCTAACAATGAATACCACTAAAAATATGCATTGTGGGACACCTAAATGACAATGAGAAGCGTAAAAACCTTGTTTCTCATTCATTGAGAGACACCGTTAATCAACCAAATCCAATAAACAAAAAAGAGGAATCTGGAACTAAAATGATCCCATGAAGATCGGAAAAGGAACTTCATGTCCCCAAATGCATAAAACAGAATTTTAATGAGTAAGAATGGTCCTAACAATGAATACCACTAAAAATATGCATTGTGGGACACCTAAATGACGAATGAGAAGCGTAAAAACCTTGTTTCTCATTCATTGAGAGACACCGTTAATCAACCAAATCCAATAAACAAAAAAGAGGAATCTGGAACTAAAATGAGTCCCATGAAGATCGGAAAAGGAACTTCATGTCCCCAAATGCATAAAACAGAATTTTAATGAGTAAGAATGGTCCTAACAATGAATACCACTAAAAATATGCATTGTGGGACACCTAAATGACAATGAGAAGCGTAAAAACCTTGTTTCTCATTCATTGAGAGACACCGTTAATCAACCAAATCCAATAAACAAAAAAGAGGAATCTGGAACTAAAATGAGTCCCATGAAGATCGGAAAAGGAACTTCATGTCCCCAAATGCATAAAACAGAATTTTAATGAGTAAGAATGGTCCTAACAATGAATACCACTAAAAATATGCATTGTGGGACACCTAAATGACAATGAGAAGCGTAAAAACCTTGTTTCTCATTCATTGAGAGACACCGTTAATCAACCAAATCCAATAAACAAAAAAGAGGAATCTGGAACTAAAATGAGTCCCATGAAGATCGGAAAAGGAACTTCATGTCCCCAAATGCATAAAACAGAATTTTAATGAGTAAGAATGGTCCTAACAATGAATACCACTAAAAATATGCATTGTGGGACACCTAAATGACAATGAGAAGCGTAAAAACCTTGTTTCTCATTCATTGAGAGACACCGTTAATCAACCAAATCCAATAAACAAAAAAGAGGAATCTGGAACTAAAATGAGTCCCATGAAGATCGGAAAAGGAACTTCATGTCCCCAAATGCATAAAACAGAATTTTAATGAGTAAGAATGGTCCTAACAATGAATACCACTAAAAATATGCATTGTGGGACACCTAAATGACAATGAGAAGCGTAAAAACCTTGTTTCTCATTCATTGAGAGACACCGTTAATCAACCAAATCCAATAAACAAAAAAGAGGAATCTGGAAATAAAATGATCCCATGAAGATCGGAAAAGGAACTTCATGTCCCCAAATGCATAAAACAGATTTTAATGAGTAAGAATGGTCCTAACAATGAATACCACTAAAAATATGCATTGTGGGACACCTAAATGACAATGAGAAGCGTAAAAACCTTGTTTCTCATTCATTGAGAGACACCGTTAATCAACCAAATCCAATAAACAAAAAAGAGGAATCTGGAACTAAAATGATCCCATGAAGATCGGAAAAGGAACTTCATGTCCCCAAATGCATAAAACAGATTTTAATGAGTAAGAATGGTCCTAACAATGAATACCACTAAAAATATGCATTGTGGGACACCTAAATGACGAATGAGAAGCGTAAAAACCTTGTTTCTCATTCATTGAGAGACACCGTTAATCAACCAAATCCAATAAACAAAAAAGAGGAATCTGGAACTAAAATGAGTCCCATGAAGATCGGAAAAGGAACTTCATGTCCCCAAATGCATAAAACAGAATTTTAATGAGTAAGAATGGTCCTAACAATGAATACCACTAAAAATATGCATTGTGGGACACCTAAATGACAATGAGAAGCGTAAAAACCTTGTTTCTCATTCATTGAGAGACACCGTTAATCAACCAAATCCAATAAACAAAAAAGAGGAATCTGGAACTAAAATGATCCCATGAAGATCGGAAAAGGAACTTCATGTCCCCAAATGCATAAAACAGAATTTTAATGAGTAAGAATGGTCCTAACAATGAATACCACTAAAAATATGCATTGTGGGACACCTAAATGACAATGAGAAGCGTAAAAACCTTGTTTCTCATTCATTGAGAGACACCGTTAATCAACCAAATCCAATAAACAAAAAAGAGGAATCTGGAAATAAAATGAATCCCATGAAGATCGGAAAAGGAACTTCATGTCCCCAAATGCATAAAACAGATTTTAATGAGTAAGAATGGTCCTAACAATGAATACCACTAAAAATATGCATTGTGGGACACCTAAATGACAATGAGAAGCGTAAAAACCTTGTTTCTCATTCATTGAGAGACACCGTTAATCAACCAAATCCAATAAACAAAAAAGAGGAATCTGGAACTAAAATGAGTCCCATGAAGATCGGAAAAGGAACTTCATGTCCCCAAATGCATAAAACAGAATTTTAATGAGTAAGAATGGTCCTAACAATGAATACCACTAAAAATATGCATTGTGGGACACCTAAATGACAATGAGAAGCGTAAAAACCTTGTTTCTCATTCATTGAGAGACACCGTTAATCAACCAAATCCAATAAACAAAAAAGAGGAATCTGGAACTAAAATGAGTCCCATGAAGATCGGAAAAGGAACTTCATGTCCCCAAATGCATAAAACAGAATTTTAATGAGTAAGAATGGTCCTAACAATGAATACCACTAAAAATATGCATTGTGGGACACCTAAATGACAATGAGAAGCGTAAAAACCTTGTTTCTCATTCATTGAGAGACACCGTTAATCAACCAAATCCAATAAACAAAAAAGAGGAATATGGAACTAAAATGAGTCCCATGAAGATCGGAAAAGGAACTTCATGTCCCCAAATGCATAAAACAGAATTTTAATGAGTAAGAATGGTCCTAACAATGAATACCACTAAAAATATGCATTGTGGGACACCTAAATGACGAATGAGAAGCGTAAAAACCTTGTTTCTCATTCATTGAGAGACACCGTTAATCAACCAAATCCAATAAACAAAAAAGAGGAATCTGGAACTAAAATGAGTCCCATGAAGATCGGAAAAGGAACTTCATGTCCCCAAATGCATAAAACAGAATTTTAATGAGTAAGAATGGTCCTAACAATGAATACCACTAAAAATATGCATTGTGGGACACCTAAATGACAATGAGAAGCGTAAAAACCTTGTTTCTCATTCATTGAGAGACACCGTTAATCAACCAAATCCAATAAACAAAAAAGAGGAATCTGGAACTAAAATGAGTCCCATGAAGATCGGAAAAGGAACTTCATGTCCCCAAATGCATAAAACAGAATTTTAATGAGTAAGAATGGTCCTAACAATGAATACCACTAAAAATATGCATTGTGGGACACCTAAATGACGAATGAGAAGCGTAAAAACCTTGTTTCTCATTCATTGAGAGACACCGTTAATCAACCAAATCCAATAAACAAAAAAGAGGAATCTGGAAATAAAATGAGTCCCATGAAGATCGGAAAAGGAACTTCATGTCCCCAAATGCATAAAACAAGATTTTAATGAGTAAGAATGGTCCTAACAATGAATACCACTAAAAATATGCATTGTGGGACACCTAAATGACAATGAGAAGCGTAAAAACCTTGTTTCTCATTCATTGAGAGACACCGTTAATCAACCAAATCCAATAAACAAAAAAGAGGAATCTGGAACTAAAATGAGTCCCATGAAGATCGGAAAAGGAACTTCATGTCCCCAAATGCATAAAACAGAATTTTAATGAGTAAGAATGGTCCTAACAATGAATACCACTAAAAATATGCATTGTGGGACACCTAAATGACAATGAGAAGCGTAAAAACCTTGTTTCTCATTCATTGAGAGACACCGTTAATCAACCAAATCCAATAAACAAAAAAGAGGAATCTGGAAATAAAATGAATCCCATGAAGATCGGAAAAGGAACTTCATGTCCCCAAATGCATAAAACAGAATTTTAATGAGTAAGAATGGTCCTAACAATGAATACCACTAAAAATATGCATTGTGGGACACCTAAATGACAATGAGAAGCGTAAAAACCTTGTTTCTCATTCATTGAGAGACACCGTTAATCAACCAAATCCAATAAACAAAAAAGAGGAATCTGGAACTAAAATGAGTCCCATGAAGATCGGAAAAGGAACTTCATGTCCCCAAATGCATAAAACAGAATTTTAATGAGTAAGAATGGTCCTAACAATGAATACCACTAAAAATATGCATTGTGGGACACCTAAATGACAATGAGAAGCGTAAAAACCTTGTTTCTCATTCATTGAGAGACACCGTTAATCAACCAAATCCAATAAACAAAAAAGAGGAATCTGGAACTAAAATGAGTCCCATGAAGATCGGAAAAGGAACTTCATGTCCCCAAATGCATAAAACAGAATTTTAATGAGTAAGAATGGTCCTAACAATGAATACCACTAAAAATATGCATTGTGGGACACCTAAATGACAATGAGAAGCGTAAAAACCTTGTTTCTCATTCATTGAGAGACACCGTTAATCAACCAAATCCAATAAACAAAAAAGAGGAATCTGGAACTAAAATGAGTCCCATGAAGATCGGAAAAGGAACTTCATGTCCCCAAATGCATAAAACAGAATTTTAATGAGTAAGAATGGTCCTAACAATGAATACCACTAAAAATATGCATTGTGGGACACCTAAATGACAATGAGAAGCGTAAAAACCTTGTTTCTCATTCATTGAGAGACACCGTTAATCAACCAAATCCAATAAACAAAAAAGAGGAATCTGGAACTAAAATGAGTCCCATGAAGATCGGAAAAGGAACTTCATGTCCCCAAATGCATAAAACAGAATTTTAATGAGTAAGAATGGTCCTAACAATGAATACCACTAAAAATATGCATTGTGGGACACCTAAATGACAATGAGAAGCGTAAAAACCTTGTTTCTCATTCATTGAGAGACACCGTTAATCAACCAAATCCAATAAACAAAAAAGAGGAATCTGGAAATAAAATGAGTCCCATGAAGATCGGAAAAGGAACTTCATGTCCCCAAATGCATAAAACAGAATTTTAATGAGTAAGAATGGTCCTAACAATGAATACCACTAAAAATATGCATTGTGGGACACCTAAATGACAATGAGAAGCGTAAAAACCTTGTTTCTCATTCATTGAGAGACACCGTTAATCAACCAAATCCAATAAACAAAAAAGAGGAATCTGGAAATAAAATGAATCCCATGAAGATCGGAAAAGGAACTTCATGTCCCCAAATGCATAAAACAAGATTTTAATGAGTAAGAATGGTCCTAACAATGAATACCACTAAAAATATGCATTGTGGGACACCTAAATGACATATGAGAAGCGTAAAAACCTTGTTTCTCATTCATTGAGAGACACCGTTAATCAACCAAATCCAATAAACAAAAAAGAGGAATATGGAACTAAAAGAGTCCCATGAAGATCAGAAAAGGAACTTCATGTCCCCAAATGCATAAAACAGAATTTTAATGAGTAAGAATGGTCCTAACAATGAATACCACTAAAAATATGCATTGTGGGACACCTAAATGACAATGAGAAGCGTAAAAACCTTGTTTCTCATTCATTGAGAGACACCGTTAATCAACCAAATCCAATAAACAAAAAAGAGGAATCTGGAACTAAAATGAGTCCCATGAAGATCGGAAAAGGAACTTCATGTCCCCAAATGCATAAAACAGAATTTTAATGAGTAAGAATGGTCCTAACAATGAATACCACTAAAAATATGCATTGTGGGACACCTAAATGACAATGAGAAGCGTAAAAACCTTGTTTCTCATTCATTGAGAGACACCGTTAATCAACCAAATCCAATAAACAAAAAAGAGGAATCTGGAAATAAAATGAATCCCATGAAGATCGGAAAAGGAACTTCATGTCCCCAAATGCATAAAACAAGATTTTAATGAGTAAGAATGGTCCTAACAATGAATACCACTAAAAATATGCATTGTGGGACACCTAAATGACAATGAGAAGCGTAAAAACCTTGTTTCTCATTCATTGAGAGACACCGTTAATCAACCAAATCCAATAAACAAAAAAGAGGAATCTGGAAATAAAATGAATCCCATGAAGATCGGAAAAGGAACTTCATGTCCCCAAATGCATAAAACAAGATTTTAATGAGTAAGAATGGTCCTAACAATGAATACCACTAAAAATATGCATTGTGGGACACCTAAATGACATATGAGAAGCGTAAAAACCTTGTTTCTCATTCATTGAGAGACACCGTTAATCAACCAAATCCAATAAACAAAAAAGAGGAATCTGGAAATAAAATGAGTCCCATGAAGATCGGAAAAGGAACTTCATGTCCCCAAATGCATAAAACAGAATTTTAATGAGTAAGAATGTCTAACAATGAATACCACTAAAAATATGCATTGTGGGACACCTAAATGACATATGAGAAGCGTAAAAACCTTGTTTCTCATTCATTGAGAGACACCGTTAATCAACCAAATCCAATAACCAAAAAAGAGGAATCTGGAAATAAAATGAATCCCATGAAGATCGGAAAAGGAACTTCATGTCCCCAAATGCATAAAACAGATTTTAATGAGTAAGAATGGTCCTAACAATGAATACCACTAAAAATATGCATTGTGGGACACCTAAATGACATATGAGAAGCGTAAAAACCTTGTTTCTCATTCATTGAGAGACACCGTTAATCAACCAAATCCAATAACAAAAAAGAGGAATATGTAACTAAAATGAGTTCCATGAAATCAGAAAACGAACTTCATGTCCCCAAATACATAAAACAGAATTTTAATGAGTAAGAATGGTCCTAACAATGAATACCACTAAAAATATGCATTGTGGACACCTAAATGACGAATGAGAAGCGTAAAAACCTTGTTTCTCATTCATTGAGAGACACCGTTAATCAACCAAATCCAATAAACAAAAAAGAGGAATCTGGAACTAAAATGAGTCCCATGAAGATCGGAAAAGGAACTTCATGTCCCCAAATGCATAAAACAGAATTTTAATGAGTAAGAATGGTCCTAACAATGAATACCACTAAAAATATGCATTGTGGGACACCTAAATGACAAATGAGAAGCATAAAAACCTTGTTTCTCATTCATTGAGAGACACCGTTAATCAACCAAATCCAATAAACAAAAAAGAGGAATCTGGAAATAAAATGAATCCCATGAAGATCGGAAAAGGAACTTCCTGTCCCCAAATGCATAAAACAAGATTTTAATGAGTAAGAATGGTCCTAACAATGAATACCACTAAAAATATGCATTTTGGGACACCTAAATGACGAATGAGAAGCGTAAATACCTTGTTTCTCATTCATTGAGAGACACCGTTAATCAACCAATTCCAATAAACAAAAAAGAGGAATCTGGAAATAAAATGAATCCCATGAAGATCGGAAAAGGAACTTCATGTCCCCAAATGCATAAAACAAGATTTTAATGAGTAAGAATGGTCCTAACAATGAATACCACTAAAAATATGCATTGTGGGACACCTAAATGACATATGAGAAGCATAAAAACCTTGTTTCTCATCCATTGAGAGATACCGTTAATCAACCAAATCCAATAAACAAAAAATAGGAATCTGGAAATAAAATGAGTCCCATGAAGATCGGAAAAGGAACTTCATGTCCCCAAATGCATAAAACAGAATTTTAATGAGTATGAAAGATCATAACAATGAATACCACTAAAAATATGCATTGTGGGACACCTAAATGACATATGAGAAGCGTAAAAACCTTGTTTCTCATTCATTGAGAGACACTGTTAATCAACCAAATCCAATAACCAAAAAAGAGGAATCTGGAAATAAAATGAATCCCATGAAGATCGGAAAAGGAACTTCATGTCCCCAGATGCATAAAACAAGATTTTAATGAGTAAGAATGGTCCTAACAATGAATACCACTAAAAATATGCATTGTGGGACACCTAAATGACATATGAGAAGCGTAAAAACCTTGTTTCTCATTCATTGAGAGACACCGTTAATCAACCAAATCCAATAACCAAAAAAGAGGAATATGTAACTAAAAAGAGTTCCATGAAAATCAGAAAACGAACTTCATGTCCCCAAATACATAAAACAGAATTTTAATGAGTAAGAATGGTCCTAAAATGAATACCATTAAAAATATGCATTGTGGGACACCTAAATGACAAATGAGAAGCATAAAAACCATGTTTCTCATGCATTGAGAGACACCGTTAATCAACCAAATCCAATAAACAAAAAAGAGGAATCTGGAACTAAAATGAATCCCATGAAGATCGGAAAAGGAACTTCCTGTCCCCAAATGCATAAAACAAGATTTTAATGAGTAAGAATGGTCCTAACCATGAATACCACTAAAAATATGCATTTTGGAACACCTAAATGACGAATGAGAAGCGTAAATACCTTGTTTCTCATTCATTGAGAATCAAACTGCAATTTCAGTAATGCCATTCAGACACAAGACAAGCTCAGGTCTAACTAAACAACCCGATTTAAAACACTCAAGAGTAACAAGAACTACAATGTCCCCAAAAGGAACAATTAAATTTGCAAGGGTACTTCATAACAGATCATATAAAACCAAATAAGTCACCACAAGCGTCAAATTGCAATTTTCAACACAGAGACAGTATAATGGGAATCAGACAAGAGCAAAAGCTCAAGTCTTGAGTTGACCCAATTTCAAACATTTATGAGAGATTAAAAAAAACACATAAGTCTATAATATGCTCAAAAGACAACCAAATGATCACTTCTTAGCAGCTCCTTTGCTTCCTCCACCAGAACCTGCAGCTGCAGCTTGAGCAGCCTTCTTTGCTGCTTTCTCTTGCAATGCCTTTCCATCTCTGAAGTCACAACACAAAACCCACAAATCCATCAAGCAACCAAGACCAATTCAATCAAAAGACTTCTTTTTTAGATTCGTTTTGTTTTTTTACCTTTCACGGCGTTGCTCCGGCGTCAATCCGTCGTCAGCATTCTTTCCTTTACCTCCAGCACGAGCCGCGGCTCTTTCACGGTCACGCTCTCTCTGACTTCCACGTGCGGTTTCACCATCGGATCAAAAGCTTTGAATCAAAGAAAAGCAACAAACTTTGTTTATAAAATCATAATCTTTATAAGATCTAAGCAAGATTCGAGAAGAAGTCCACGAGATCTAATCAAACGGATAATTCCGGAGGCAAATCAAGCTCCTCCCAATCAAAACCCTAAAATTGAAATCTTTTATCGGAAAAAAAAAAACCTAAACTTTGCACGTAGAACCCTTCAAAGATTCGTGGATTGAAACACAGAATCTAAATAACGAAAACTAAAAGAGGTAACAAGCGATTGAAGGAAGAGAATCAAAAGGATATGAGTCATGGTGAAACGGAGATAAATCGGCGTAAGGACGACGCGATCCGGTCAATGCAGAAGAAACGCAACGAAGGGTAAAAAGGGATTTGACGAAAGGATTTGGATTTTTATAATTGCGAGGATTGTCTCTTTTGAGTCAAGTCGACTTCGTCGTGAGCCTCTCCTTTTCCATATTCTCTAATTTCTCGAATTTTTTTTTTTTCATTATTTGATATATTTCTTTTGATTTTTATTTTTATTATCATACTTTGAAGTGTTATTACTTACAAAAGAAAAATATGGTTGATCATTAAAAAATATTTAAAGATTTTATTATAGATATATTGTACATGATTAATTTTTTTAGTGTTATGCGTAGTTAATTTAGATGAATACTTAAGCCTCATTTGATTTGATTACAACTTTTAAGTTTTTACGTTGTAATATCACCGTAAACTAATTAATGATTTAGTAGTTAAACGATTTTATATATGAATCAGTGAGGCTACATCACCTGAATCTATTTTATATCATGTTATATGGAATAAACACATTAAGAGGTTAATAGTCATATAGAAAAAAAAAAGTTAAACCAAAGTTGATTCATGATAAAAATCTATTAAGCATATGTTTTAGAACTGATGAAGTTAAATAATATTCAAAAGTTTATTTTAAATTTTTAAATGCAACACAAATGAAAGACTATGGCCCAATTTCCTCTTGTAATGTTATCTACAAGAAGATCTCTAAGATATTGGCAAATAAGATTAAACTCATTCTACAAAAGTTCATTTTCCCATATCAATTTATTTTTGTCATAGATCAGTTGTTGATGGAAAATACTCTGTTGGCCTCAGAACTTGTCAAAAGCTACCATAAGAGTTTAATCTCGGCAAGATATGTAGTGAAAATAGACATATCTAAGGTTTTTGACTCAGTACAATGACATTTTCTTTTATCAACGCTCTTTGCACTCAAGCTCCCGGATAAGTTTATACTCTGGATTCAAAGATGTATTACAATGACATATTTCTCGGTGCAGGTAAATTGTGAAAATGAATCCATGAAATTGAAATCAGAAATAACAAGGATTCAAAATTCTTCTCAAATGTTGCAGAGATTCTTCTCTCGAATCCAACAAGCACAAACTCTAAAAACTCTGTGGAAAAATAGTCTCTCTCTCTCAAAACTCAGAAGAGTGATTCATGAAAAGATAGAAAAGAAGATAGATCTGTTCTGGCGACAGCTCTTCTTTTTTCTCTCTTAGGTCGTGTCCCAAAATTAGGTAAGTAGAGTTTCCATATTTGTTTTGGCGGACGGAGCGAGTGCTCCAAAACGGAGCGAGGGCTCCAAAACGGAGCAGGTGTTCCAAAGTTCTCTTTTCATTCATTCTGACTCATTTTTGCTCCAGAGGCTCCAGTTCTTCAAATCTTTTATAACTCTTTAGTTACCTGAAATGATTCAAGAAGGACTAAAAAGACTCGATAAAAACTAGAAAACAATTGTTAGAATGAGGTAAAATCACCACATATCAAAACCTTCCTCTTCTGAGTCAAACTCCACATCAAAGAATATGATGGGGACATTGTCTATCTGTTTGGAGGGGGTAACTGGTTAACATGCCAAAAATATTAACTAGTTAAATGCGTTGCATAATATCTGAGTGGATGTCAACACGATTAGATGGATAACTGGTTATCACGTTGGATATGTTAATTAGATGAATCTTTCTCTTCTTAGTGAAACTCCATATCGGGGCATATTGTGGGGACAATGTCTACCTGTTTGGAGGGGGTAGCTGGTTAGCATGCCAGAGATATTAACTAGCTAAATGTGTTGCATGCTATCTAAGTGGATATCAACTATTATATGGGTAATTGGTTATCACGTTGTAGATTTTAACTAGATAAATGTGTTGTGTGATATCTAAGTGGATATCAAATATTATACCAAATAACTAGATATTTTACAAATTAACCATCATTGTAATAATATTAACCATAAAATATGGTTGAAAATAACTATTTTGGAACCCGATAATAAACTAAATCTCTAATTTATTTATCATAGTTATTAAGTCATATGTATATGAGAATTAACCTAGTTAAGCCGTATCTCACACACTTTGTCGATGTCTTTGGTTTTTTTCAGTTTCAACTATATCTGTTGAGGTTGTTCCTCTAACCGGAAGCGTTAATAGTAATAAAATCTCTGAGGTACGCTAACCAGAGACGCTTTAGGGGTCCCTGGTTGTCTTTTTCCTCAACATTGTTAACGGTTCGTTGAGACTTGCTTAAATAGTCAGGATTATGATGATTTTCTGGTATGTGTTAACTCGTTCACCAAGCGGCTTTTGCCCTTCTGCAAGAATCATGGGAGTTAGGTCTAGATTTTCAGTCTGCATCTATGTTTTCGGTGGTTTAGGAAAGCGGTTTGTCGAAATGAAAAAAATAATATCAGAAAATTGAAACCCCGACTTATCTCTTCACAAATCATTCTGCAACTCGACTCTGTAGTTAATCTCTGGATGTTTTGCCTGGTTATTTACGATTTCAATGAAAAATTTAGGAAGAAAGTTGCAAAAAAAAATTTGTAACATAAATAGTTTATTAAGCCTGTGGATGATTATATCGATTTATAAATCGAAAATATTTTTTGGTTACTCCGTGGAAAACTCTAAAGTAATACCTTTACAATATAAATTTAAATATCAATCTAATATTTGATACTTTTTTTTGAATTTGTCTGATGAATATGTTAAGTACACTCAAAATATATTTTATGAATGAAATTTGTATATAAAGGTTTTGTTGTCTTTTATGTGATGTACAATTGTATGTGAACAGTCTACTTTGTTGTAATTTTTGCAGTATCAGTTGTATACTCAAATTTAAATATGTAAAATGAAAAAACTTTAAATATAAATAATAATTAAATAAAATGATAATATATTTGAAGTGTTTATTTTCAGAGCAAAAAATAAAACAAAATTATTGGAGCACATTGTGACTTTATTTTAAGAATAAAAAATAGAATTAACCATTAGAAATAGTCTGATTACCAACAAAACAAAATACAATATAAACTATATTTAAATAGAAATTGAACGCATATAAAATAATTTTAAGACATCACCTCTGAAATAGTTAAATGCTATATTTTAAAAATCATATAGGCTTTTAAAATTATTTTGGGCCACAGAATTAATTTTTGGGCCAGAATTTGATTTTTGGGCTAATTCATCTTTTCTTATGTGATTTTTGCTACCATAAAAAGCACACCACGAAATCACGAATGAGTGTTTTTATAAAAAAAAATCTAACATTGGTTTTAGACTTTTAGTGGTTCTCTCAGTCAATAATTTAATAAAGTTGTTGAGATCAGAAATATATTTGTAGATGTATTATTTTTTTGAATTTGCAATATATCGCTAACTTCTCTTTAGTTTGCAAATACCACCATTCCCTTTTTCCAAGAATATCACTATATTTGATACGAAATATTACGAATCTATCAATACATAGTATTAACATCTATTAAAATAGGACATGTGCAATCACTAAAGAGTAAAGACCATTGTGTGACCCATTTTCTTATTTTTCACACATATCGAAAAAGAATTAACAAACAAAAAAAATGTTTACACAGAATGAGTATAACATTTGTTTTATTTCGTATAATCGCAGACAATATACCGGAAAAATCCATCTAGTTATAAATTGCATTATCATCAGAGACAAATCGACAATATAGAGGCAACAATCGATATATATATATAGTTACAAGATTGCATTATTCACAATAATCCATTTAGTTATAAAATTGCAGTTCCACTTTCTTTCATACTTTAATTCCAATCTCTTTTTGATTGGCTTCATAATTTTGGATAACAGCTTGTCCATATATCTTTTAATTAAGCTTTATTTAACGTATTATGATTTCAACCAAACCTCCCAAAGAGTACAAGGAATCAAAACATGAGCATGTGGTGACGAAAGGTGCCACTTCAAGTGATGACAAGGTTTGTCTAGAAACACATCGTGTTCGTTTAGTTTCGTGGGTTTTCCATAAATGTAAGTTGTTTGTTTTTTTCTTTCTTGTTGCAGAATGTTTCAGAGGGAGATGAGAATGAGGATGATGACGATGATGATGATGATGATGATGATGATGAGGTTAAGAAACGTGTGTCACCTGAATATAAGCATCTGATTGCAATCCAAGCTGGGAAGCCAAAAGGTGGAATGACTGAATGTTTAAAGGTGGATCCTGATAAAGTAAGACGGCTTAGCTTGAGTGAAGAACAACTCGAAAAAGCCTCAGAAAAATATGCTTCACAGATTGTGAGGTACTCTCTTGAATCATTGCTCATATATCATCAAAAATAAAATCAGTTCAAGACAGGTTCAACTATATATGTTTCAAAAGAACATATTCAGTTGCCGTATGTCTCAAGAAAACTATGTTGATCATGGAGTATTATTGTAGGTTTACTCAGCGGAATGTGCTTCGAATATACCCAAAAGGAACTAGAATCATGTCATCAAATTACGACCCGTTGGTTGGTTGGAGCCATGGTGCTCAAATGGTGGCTTTCAACATGCAGGTTTCTTCTTCATTGTGTTACACCTCCAAGTTCTCTTACAAAAGATCAATCATACTTGCAAGAAAATTTTGAATTCTTGATATGATTTTTCCTTGTGCAGGGACATGGAAAATCATTGTGGATAATGAGAGGAATGTTTAGATCCAATGGAGGATGTGGCTACGTCAAGAAACCAGACATTCTGCTAAAAAATAGGGAGAACGACATCGTTTTTGACCCGCAAGCTTCATTACCTGTAAAAACAACACTAAGGGTCAGTGAGACATTTACATTTTCTATTCACTGTTTTGGAATAAACATCATGAAGTTATAATGTTTTGTTTATCTTATAGGTAACTATATACATGGGAGAAGGCTGGTACTATGATTTTCCCCACACACACTTCGATCGATATTCTCCACCTGACTTCTACACAAGGGTATAACTTTGTGACCTTCATGTTCTAGTTTTTGAGGGTGAAACTGATACAAAAAGTTTGAAAATATTCTCAGGTGGGGATTGCTGGAGTTCCAGCGGATACAATAATGAAGAAGACGAGAAACTTAGAGGATGATTGGATACCAGCTTGGGATGAGGTTTTGAGTTTCCATTAACAGTTCCAGAGCTTGCTCTTCTACGTATAGAGGTACTTGAGTATGATGTGTCGGAGAAAGACGATTTTGGAGGTCAAACTTGCTTGCCGGTTTGGGAACTGAGGGAAGGGATACGTGCCGTTCCTCTGAATAATGAGGATGGGGTCAAGTGTAGATCCGTGAAGCTTCTTGTGCGGTTGGAGTTTGTGTAAGTATGCAAGAATGGTACGTGTAAGCAAATGTTGTTTGTGATTTGGGTGCATGGGGTTTGGTGATTATAATGTGAACTTTCTTTCGTTGGTTTTGTGACTGTGAATGGAAGATGCAACGAAACTTCTTTTGTGTGGATTTTATAAAGTTTATAACATCGATCCCCTTACATGCACATCTTAGGTTTTGTTTACACTTCTTTCTTTTAGAATTTTACTGGCTGTGAACCAATGGGCCTAATTCTGACCCAAGTCCGATGTACCCCAATCTGTGTTATTTCATTTATAATGTTAGTTGGTTTTGTTCACAAAAAGAATACAAGAGGAGGAAGGACAAATACCAAAAAGGCAAAAAGAAAATATATAATGAAGAATTTTTTTTTTTTTTCCCGGTTTGAGAATCATCCGAACAAGAATTACAAAATAAAATATAGGGAGAGAGATATAGAAAAATCAAGAGATTTCAATAGAAGAAATTAAAGTTTATTTCTTTGGGCGTGTTTTGTCATGGTTTTGTAATTTCATGTTTTGTTGTTGTTCTTTATTATTTCCAAAACCTATAACAAATAAAAGAAAGCTATATTAGTGATTTTGTAAGAGATTTTTTTTATTAGTGAAATTCATCTTACGTTTTAAAAGCACAAAGTAAATATAATCTTTCACAAGTGGTATTAGAATGGGAAAAATAATCTCTACTTCTTGCTTCAACGTTTGTATCTTTAAGCTGATTCTATAATTATTTCATATGGACCATTATGTTTGTTTAGAGGCGGCCATGATCGCATCACTCCGCTACTCTGTGTCATGCAGAAATCGGGTTCTCTTCATGGTGACCTGGCCAGTAGCCGATTAAGTGCCATCGCTTTCTGGCTTCTATCAGCTTTTTTGGAGACTGTTCCCCCTCTGTGGAGCTTACTACTTAATATTCTTCTTCTTCGTTCATAAGGTACATAGATGCCTTTTCGGCATCCTTCATCGAAGAGGGTGTGCTCATTCCGAATGCCCCTGATCCAGTTGCTCGGCCCGATCATTCTTCTCTTTCAGAGGGTTCACACCATACTTTGATGAACGCTCATCGCTTCGTGTACAAGGTATATTTCTGTTGGTCCTTATTATTTTGTCTTATTTGAGCTTTTGTGGGTTTTTGACCTAGTGTTCTTTTATCGTTCTACCGCTAACTTATCCTCCTAGAAAACAAGTTGCACACTGCCAAATATCGCACAACCGTCATGTCTGATTGCGCTAGAGAGATATAAGAAGAACTGCTTGTGATGTGTGATCAGCTGGCATAGCTGCAATCCTCAATCCAGAGCGAGGAGTTGGAGGAAGAAGAAGTTCGCTGAAACACTAATCTAACAGCAGTTTGACGAGAGATTGAGGAATGGAACGGCACATGGAGGGTCTCGTGGTGTCTTTGCACACGACGGCGTATGGGGGCCATACATCGTCAAATCGTTGGGTGGTTTTAGGTTGACAAATTATGAGTTGCTGAATCTCAACTTGTTTATTAAGGTTCTAAAGACCCAAGTATTTATACAATCGTAGGTTCATTCTAAACCTAATAGAAAAAGGAAAACATCTAGAATATAGGAAAGTATCTACAAACGTATATACACAAACCATATATACGATATATCAAATATATCGTAATACCTCCCCTCAAGTTGGAGCATGTAAGTTTTGAATGCCCAACTTGAAAAGAAAAGTATCAAACTCTTTACTTCCCAAAGCTTTAGTTAGAATGTCTGCAAGTTGATCCTTAGTCGAAACATGAGATGGTTTGAGAACTCCTTTAACGATCTCGTCTCTAATGAAGTGACATTCGAGCTCAATATTTTTCGTCCTCTCATGAAACACAGGATTGGAACTAATATGGATTGCAGGTTGACTATCACAGCAAAACGTCAACGGTTCATGATGCTTGACTCCCATTTCTCTCAGCAATGATTTTAGCCAGAGAAGCTCCTTAGTAATAGCAGCCATAGCACGATACTCTGCTTCGGCAGAAGAACACGACACAGTATTTTGTTTCTTAGTCTTCCATGAAATTGGAGAGGAACCAAGCTGAACAATCCAACCAGTGAGTGAGCGGCGAGTTAGAGGACACACAACCCAATCAGAATCACACCAGCCAGTCAAATGGAATGAAGAAGCCACACGTAGGAGAATACCTTGTCCAAGTGTTCCTTTCAGATACCGAACCACCTTTAATGCAGCAAGCCAATGATCCTCTTTCGGTGCTTTCATAAACTGAGATAAAATATGCACAGCATATGTGAGGTCAGGTCGAATAGCAAGAAGGTAAATGAGTCTTCCAACGAGACGTCGATACCGCTCAGGATCTGAAATGACGGGACCATTAGCAAGACCCAAACGATGATTTTGATCAATAGGAGAGCCAGCAGGTTTACACCCAAGGAGACCAGCTTCAGTAACAATATCAGTAGCGTACTTACGCTGACATAAGTAGAAACCTGTAGGACTCCGAGCAACCTCAATCCCCAAAAAATATTTAAGAAACCCAAAATCTTTCATGTGAAAGCATGTAGAAAGATAATCCTTTAGTGATTGAATCGCTTCAGAAGAACTACCCGAGATAATCAGATCATCCACATATGCTAAGAGCAAAAGCGAAATTCCACGCTTAGAGTAAACAAAGAGAGAGTAGTCAGACCGAGATTGGGAAAAACCATACTTGAGAAGCGACTCTATGAGCTTAGCAAACCAACATCGAGGAGCTTGTTTTAAGCCATATAATGATTTCCGAAGGCGACATACCCGAGTTTCATTAGGTGCCGCAAACCCTTGCGGAATCTTCATATATACTTCCTCATGAAGGTCACCATGGAGGAAAGCATTATGAACATCCATCTGATGAACCTCATAATTATTTTTAGCAGCATAATCCAGAAACACACGAACAGTCGTCATCTTGGCAACCGGAGAGAATGTATCAGTGTAGTCTACGCCAGCTTTCTGTTTATTTCCGCAAACGACCAACCGTGCTTTATAACGTTCAATGGTGCCATCTGATCTATATTTTATTGTGTAAACCCATTTACTGTTAAGAGCCTTCTTATTGGGTGGAAGATCCTGGACATCCCACGTATGTTGACTTTCAAGAGCATGAACTCCTGTTCCCATTGCCTCTTTAAAATTCTCATCAAGCATAGCCTCGAAAAATGTACGAGGTATATTATGGGAGGTGATGGACGCCAAGAAACTGCGATGCTTAACAGAAAATTTATCACATGATAAATAATCAGAGAGAGGATACACCGAACCTGAGGACTGTTGAGGAAGAGGTGAAGTTGAGGGGAGAGAGAGAGAACTATCAACCATGACTGTATTCACCACGTAATCACGAAGCCGAGAGGACTGAGCTTTTGAACGATGACCCCGCCCTAACTGCTCTTCGACAACAGGTGGAACTGTAGACGCAACGGCTAATGGAACTGTAGCGTCAGCCACAGATGGAATAGGAGACTCGATCACTGGTAAGACAGGTGAATCATCATCGCTAGCGGAGGAAGATGCAATAGAGGCTTCCTCAACTTGATCAATGGTAGGTTCAACCGTGAGAGATGGAGCCACAGTATCACCAACCTCTAAGTCAGATTCATCTATATCAAAAGAGCCGTCAAGTAACTCCGGTGGAGAAGTAGGGACAACAGCCGGTGCGATAGAAGAGGAAGAAGCAAATGGAAATCGATCTTCACAAAAGACGACATCCCGAGACGTAAACACTACTTCTTTCTCGAGATCATATAACAAACATCCTTTCTTTCCTAAAGGATATCCCAAAAACACACACCTTCTGCTCCTAGTAGCAAACTTATCACCTTGATGATTTATATTGTGTGCATATGCTAAACAGCCAAACACACGAAGATGGTTGAAAGATGGAACACAACCATATAATTTTTCAAAAGGTGTTTTACCATGTAAGACTTGAGAAGGAGTTCGATTCATAAGGTAGACTGCAGCCTTTACACATTCACTCCAATACTCAATGGGGAGATGAGCTTGAAAACGCAGAGCCCGTGCCACATTCAATATGTGTCTGTGCTTGCGTTCGACTTTGTCATTCTGTTGCGGAGTATAAACACAGGAAGTCTCATGATGAATCCCGTGTTGTTGAAAAAATCGTGAAAGACATACGAACTCTGTACCATTATCACTCCGTAGCGTTTTAACCTTCTTGTTAAACTGTGTATTGACTAATGCCAAAAAATCTTGGATGTGACGTGATACACACGTTTTATCTGATAAAAGATACACCCAGACTGCTCGGGAAAACTCATCAACAATGGTTAAGAAATAGTGTGATCCACAAAATGCTGTAGTACGATACAGACCCCATAAATCGCAGTGAATTAAATCAAAAATTCCATTGACATGAGTAGAACTATCCGGAAAACATAGACGTGTTTGTTTAGCGCGGAAGCAAACATCACAATCCGAGAAGACGGATGACCCAAACGACAATGCCATAAAACAGAATCTTCATGAACACTTGCATGCAGCGACTTCACAGTCTCAACACCGCAAAATCGATACAGTCCACCTCTCTCTCGTTCACCCGTTCCAATCAGCGTCCTCGTAGTGCGGTCCTGTAACACCAAAAGTTTATCCGTAATCTGTCCCACCAAATAATTATCAGTGACTAATTGTCCAAAAGAAATTAAGTTGATGTCAAATCCATCGACGAGATAAAAATTATGGAGAACCAAGCGTGAATTCAAACGGACTGTCCCTTGCTTAGTAGAAGAAACAAGAGACCCAGCAGGCAATTTGACATAAACAGGAAAAGCAGAACGGACATCCTTCAGTAAGTCAGCCCGTCCAGTCATATGGTGTGTTGCACCAGTATCTAAGATCCACTCAATGTCATTGATCTTACCGCTTAAAGCCTCTGTCTTTGGTGCACCCACCATACGTTGAATAATCTTCCACTGCTCATCTGAAATCCCACTAAGACCTTGTCGATCATCGTCCGTAAGAACCACAGGTGCAGGAAGAGATGCCGAGTTTGCTCCTATGATCTGTGTAATGTTGGCACAAGGAGTTATGCCACGACCACGACCAGAAGATCCACGACCACGACCATACCATTCAGGGTAACCCACTACTTTAAAACATGCGCTTGCTTCATGATCCATTCGACCACACGCACTGCACTTACGAGATGGATCACGATTAGTAGGATACAGCCCGGAACTTGCAGTCTGAGAGAAGCTTTGGCGGGGAACCGAAACGGATTGACGATTGTACGAAGATGACGTAAGTTGGGAAGCAAAACTCATTACTGAAGTCTCTTGAACAACGTTGGACCGAATAGTCTCGTTCTGAACCACAGTCTGATAAACGCTATCAAGATCCGGAAGAGGAGTTATAGCACAGATTTGAGAACGAATTACCCCATGGGCAGAGTCATCAAGACCAGAAAGAAAGTCGTGAACTCGCAAAATCTCACGTTCTTGTTTGTGGGCTGTGTTGAGGTCACACTCACACTTTCCACAATTTCACTGTTTTGAATTCATACACTCCCTAATGCCATCCCAGATCTTGGTCAAGCGGCCAAAATAATCATCAACCGTAGACCCGTTTTGTTTGCAGGTAGCCAGGGAGTTGCGAAGTTGTTGAAGACGAGCTCCACTTTTTACCGAGAATCTTTTCTTGATTATATCCCACGGTTCCTTAGCCACTTCACGAGTTGAAATTGATGATCGAATTTTGGGTTCAATGGTTTGTTTTATCCATCCTACCAAGAGATAATTGTTAGCAATCCAATCTTCAAGAGTCAAGGAATCAGCTGTAGGTTTCGGAATACTCCCATCAATAAAACCGAATTTCTTGCGTGAGCTGAGAGCCATACGCAAGTTGACTGCCCATTCATCGTAATTCGTACCGTTCAGCAACGGGGATGAAATTACTGCACCCGGATTATCACCAGATGTGAGGTCATAGGGCGAGATAGTTCGTCTCTTGAGTTCTGCAGTTGCGTCCGTGATAGACATCGTGTGCAGAAGGATTCGAAGAGAAAAATATGTAGATGTAAGATGCTCTGTTTTTAAGTATAGAAACAGAGACGTACAACAGCAGCTCCGTTTTCGTGAGAAAGAACAGAGGCGGCGGTCGTAATTGAAGAAAGAGCAGCTCTGTTTTCGTGAATGAAAAACAGAGGCAGCTCTGGAGAAAGAAGATCAAATCGAATCTCAAAGAAGATTTGATCAAGGTCAATAAAAGAATGAAAATAATTGGATCAATGCTCTGATACCATGACAAATTATGAGTTGCTGAATCTCAACTTGTGTATTAAGGTTCTAAAGACCCAAGTATTTATACAATCGTAGGTTCATTCTAAACCTAATAGGAAAAGGAAACATCTAGAATATAGGAAAGTATCTACAAACGTATATACACAAACCATATATACGATATATCAAATATATCGTAATATAGGTTCCTCACCCAAGTATTTCAAGACAACAGTAACCTTCATCGCTAATCATACGACTCTGGCTAAGGTGGTGTTGGATTCGTTGACGGCCGTCGCCCCATAATGGTATGTTTGGATCTGGATGTGTGGATGTTTTCGGAGACTCTAACTCTTAGATTTATTTGTTCGTAGAGTAACTGCCTTTTTATATTCGGGGAGATAGACTTCATCTATATTGTTATCGCACAAAAAAATTCTTTCATTAATGAAATTTTCATCTTTTGTTCTTGTGTATTATTCCTTACGTACTTATTTTTTAAAAGTCTTTACGTATTTTTAAGCGTGTTGGGATGCTATTTATCCGTTCAAAGAGTTTTTCTCTCCTCCTCCTAATGTTAATTGTTTGGAATATTTTTTAAGATCTTTTCGGGAGTGCGGTTGTGATTCAGTTCGGTCTGAATCTGTCTCCGAATAGAGTAACCTTCGAGCGGGGTAGGAGATTTTTCTATGAGGAGTAAAGAGCACATGGCGATGTGAGTGGACAGATGATCCAGTTAGCTTCTTTGTTTGCCGCTGTCATTTGATGGTCTAGTTCCCTGCACAAGTGAACTATCTCAATGGACTTCCTGAGTAAAGGTAGGTTTGTTCCTCGGAGGAGTGCAGTATAGGCTACATTTGGAGATTGGAGTTTCTTTCTGCAAGGTGAGTGTTTGTGGATCCTGGTGACAAAAAATGGTTGGAATGGAACTCTCTTTCTATTGATCTAATTTTTCCTTTCACACCTCTCATTCTTTTATTTTTCTAATTCTCTTTTATCGTACCCTTTCTTTGGAAGGCCTATTATTTATAAAATATATTCAGGTACGTGTGGGATAAGTTGATCATTCTCCCATTGTTTCTGTTGTGCTCTTTTGTATAGCTATTTTGCTTTTGCATGAGTGGTCGGGTAAGATTTTATCACATGTCCTCAATGAATTAACTGCTATAAAAATGATTCCAACACTTACCATTAAAACAAAATTCAGGTAAAAATATTTTTAAAATAGACCAAAACCAAACAAATATATCTTCTACACTTATGAGACAAGATTTTCCCTCTAACACAATCTTTTTTTCCTTATTGTATTTTCTGCTAGTTCTTTCTATTATTCTAATTTGTAACCAATCAAATCATATACATTAAACAAAAAATTAAACGATGTTGGGGATGATTGGTTGGGCTATAGAAATTATCTAAACCTTTAATTTTTATCTACAGCCTTTAAAATTACCAATAATGCTTTATATTATTTATATCCTATTTAGGGTTTATATTTTGAAAAGTACACCTCTTTTTATTTTTTGAAAACTACACTTTATTATATGTAATAAGAAATTTCTATCCTAATTTGAATTTAAATTATCATTTTTAATAACTAAATTCTAAATATATATATATATATAATAATTATTAAAATAATTATTATTTATATTTGAGATTACTATAGGATTGAGATAAATACATGTTATATTTTTAAAATATATTATCGATAATTTTAAAAATATTTTATATCTCTATAAAATTTTAGTTTTATAAATTCTATATAAACCAAGTTTACACAAATATGTTGTAAAAAAAATTTCTTTTCTCATACATATGATTTTACTAGGTAAATATGTTATAATTTATTTTTATAAATTTAATCTTTAAAATTATTTTTTGTGAGATTGTTGAAACTCTTTTGTCTCTTTTGTTATTTATGTTAACCTATATTTTGATTTCGTGAAATTTTCTATCATTATTGTACTTTATATATTTATTTGTTGTTACCCAGAAACATATATTTTAATATGATATTTTATAGATATTTAAAATATTATTTTAGAAATAAAATAAGTTTAATTATCTAATTATTTTTGGATTTTTTATGTTTTTCAAATTTATGCAATTATGTTTTTGTTAACATTATGCAATTATGTTTTGCTTAAAATCATTAATTTAAATTAGATAATTCAATCATTTCATTTATTAATAATTGTAGATTTCAAAAAAATTCAAAACTGGTGTAGTTAAGAGGGTATTTTTCCAAATCTATATATACTAATAAAAATTGTTATTTGAGGCTCCAGAAGCCATCCACATCAGCAGAGAAATTTTTCTAAAATCATGCCACATCAGCACTAATCTGCATAACCAGAATAAGATTATTATTGATAAAAATATTAATGTAATTTCCTGCATAACCAAATATTAAAGCCCAATAACATGAGATTGTATTAAACTCATATTATAGCTTCATCTATATAAAATAATTGTAAGTAATTAAAAATTCTTTATAATTCATTTTTTCTTAAAAATAAATTTGTGTTCCGTAATCTTTAAAATAATTTACATAGATAAAAAATTATTTTTTAAAAAAATTTGTGTTCCCTTATTTTAGAAAGAGATTTAACTTAAAATTTTTGTTTTATCTAAAATTTTGGCAAAAAAAATATCAAAAATTTCCTTATTTTCACATAACATATTTAATTAGGGGTTTTTATTATTATTTTGTGAGATTTGTTTCCTTTTTATTTTGGTGATGACAATAATTTTTTTTATAATAGCATTTAAAATATATTTATAATGACATATGATATATCTGTAAATAGTTTAAAAATTTTGGTTATTATGTCTTTTATACAGAAGATTAATGTTATATTAGTAAACTTGATTTTGAAGATGTTAAATTAGTAATTATACTACATTTTAATGTTAATATAGTAATTCTCTCAAATTTTAACAGTAAAAAGAAAATGTGAAATATACACATTTGAAATTCTACAGAAACACTATGTACATAAAAAATTATTACCGTAAAGCTAAACTATATAGAAATATTCAATACATTTCGCTGAACTGCCATAAACTCATAACCTAAATTTCATGGGGATAATAAGTCAACAAGCAAACCAAACAACTTCAAATTAACATATTTTAAAAGCTTCTATAGATAAAAAAATAAAATTTGTACTTGAAATATAAAAATATCTCATTACAATACATATTGTCAACATACATTCATATCAAAACTGTCAAATATATATATATATATATATATATATATATATATATATATATATATCAAAACAACTGGCGCTTAGTTATGAAAAACTTATTTTATCATACTAAATATAAAAAACTTCCTTAATTTTACAATGAAAAAATGATCTGTTTGTTAAGAAAAAATATTAAAGTATATATAATTGAAAATATATCATCATTTTTATATATTAAAAAAACAAAAATACATAGATAAATTTTTTTTTTATATATATACATACAAATGTTAATAAGAAAATTTATCACCTTTCATATGAAATAAGAAAACATACGTATAAAAATAAATCACAGTATATAAAAATAAACAACACATAACAATCCTTATATAATAACATACTAAAATTATAATAAATAATATTTTATACCATAAAATAATAACTTATATTATCTCTATTTTTACAAAATATAAATTTTTATAAAAAAATTAATTATATGACTAATTTTTATCAATAAAATATAGTAATATAATCCGCGCGTAGCGCGGACCAATCCCTAGTTTACTCTTAAAAGCTATAGTCTAAACAAAAAAAATGGTTGTAGAAATCTTCATTTAAGTCTGTAAAAAACAAAATATGGCTATACAATTTTCATTATTTTTTCATTTATTATACAGTTATAACAAATATATTTAAAAATAATTTATAATTATAGTCCAATCAATAATCGATGTTATCTTTAATTCCAATTAATAATATTAATGCAGGATTAGAGTTGGGTTTGGGTGGCAGCTGCCAGAAAATACTAAAAAGTAAAAAGATGTAACCACAAATAAATGACACGTGGAGATATCCTGGTGGAGAGACGTGTCAATTTCAGTTTACGTTATTGGTTGTCGTTTGATCCGACAAACTTATGCTGTCTTCTGCTATTTTTAATTTTTATATATCGATTAATACATAAAATTAAAGTTAGATGAAACTATCCACAGAAAATTTTAAACTTCCAATTAAAATATGTTAAATTAATAATTAAATTAAATTTTAAATATAATAAAATTTCTAAATTAATATTTTTTTCAAAATAAAATAAAATTAATATCAATAACTAAAATAGAACAAATCATCATCTTAACTAAATCTTAAAAAATAAAATAAAAATAATTAATATCAAACAATTAAATTAACAATATCAAAACCATCTAAAAAATAAATTTGATACCTATATTATCTCTTCAGAAATTAAGCAAAATAACTTAATTTATTAAAACAAATTATAACTAAAAAATGTTAAAACTTCTATATTTGTCAAAATAAAATAAAAATTAATATTAAAATAATTTAAATTAAAAAAATAAATATTAATTATAAAAAATAATTTGATATCTAAGTTAATTTTTTAAATAAATTAACATCACATATATATCATAAAATATGTCAAACATACAAAAAAATACATCTCACAAAGTAGATAAAAAATTAATATTACAAGAACTAAATTAATAAAAATAAAAATAAAAGAAATAATTTGTAATTTAGCTTAAAACGTTTTTAGATGTATTGATATTGACTATAATGTCATTATATTTTGTGTTACTTTACTTTAAAGAACAATTTTCTGGCTGAATTTCTTTTTTTCATCAATCACAATGCATTTTCAAAGAAAAATAAGACTTATAAGACCAAAGACAGGTGTGTCTTTTTTTGTCCCCCAATTCGTTTGCTTTAGTTATTTTGGTTTATTCTCCTCTCATTCTCTCCATCGGCCTGGCCATAACAATTTATGAAAAGAAACTTTATGAAAGAAATATTAAATGTGAAGGTCATGCATTGCGCACATGATTTAGTTTTATTCTCTTTCATAATTATGCCTTTCTTATGCTATCTGCTTTTACAGAATTGCTTTCCAAATCTTGGAAATTTACCTAAATAGGAAGAACACAATCTAAGGGTTCACGAAAATTTTTTTTAATCATTTTGAACTTTAACAAAAATGTTTGCTGCATCATGAATTTTATTCTATAAATAGTTAATTGTGCTTTAGTTTCTTTTCGAAGAATTCATAAAATTACATTTTTCCATATTATATTGCAAAAATACACTCATAAAATATTTATAAAAATACAAAATAGATATAATAACTTTTTATCTTTAGTAATTTATTTTAAAAATATATTATTTCTTTTTTCTCGAAACGTCGATTTAATACATATAAATAATCAATTTTGTTTCAAAGAATTATAAACATATTTTAATCTCTTAAGTAAAGTTATCAACTAACTTCTAATTTTTCTAGAATTAAGTTTTCAGGTTTATTTTGTTCATATTCGAATTTATTTTTTGAATTGGGGATCAATTGTGGATAATTTGAGATCGACAAATACGTTTGTAAACCCTTATAAAATAATTTATAAAATTAATAAACCTTATTAATTTCTTAAAAAAAAATATAAACTAATCACTATTAATTTATATGTAATACAGTTTTATATGCAAACCTTTATAAATTTATATGAAACTATTATTTTGAGGTTGAATGCATCAGATTTTTAATCAAATTTACCATTATAAATATACACCTTTATAAGTGTTATTAAGTTATGTGTAATATGTTTTTATATGATTTAATGAACGCTTATAAATATACATTTATACAATTATAAACCCTGCTACATTTATATGATTATAAATATATTTATAAACACTTATAAATATAAATTTATGTACATTTATATGATTATAGATATATGTATAAATCTTATAAATGTACATTGCTGAGATCTCACAATCTATGCGATCTACAACATTCAAAGATTGTAGAACATCTTCTTCAAACTCCATTCTTATAAAAATCGACCGGTTCTTAAAATTGAGGAAGCATAATGCACATCTTTTTCAAGCTACGTTCTCAGATCTGCAATCTCGTGGGATTTTCTTTCGATACTATTCTTCTTTCATGCAGATACAAACGTTAATGATGATAACCCTTTGCATAAAACTGATTTAGGTATCTAATTCACTTGAAACCGAACTAAATTCTGATTTAAATAATCTGAGATTGATTTAAATAGATTTATAAACTCTTATAAATAATTTATAAATAAAATTATAAACTTTTATAAATAATTAAAACTCTTTTAAATGATTTTATAAATTCTTATAAAGTATTTATAGAACCTTATATATAGGGGTAGACAAACAACAATTTAGGAGGGGATGTTACGGAAATGATATTGGAATAATAATTTTGGAAATAAAAAACCTGTCACATTTATGTCCCATTTAAATTTTTAGACATGATGGAAACTAGAATTCTCATTTAATAACACATCTCAAAACTAAGAAACATAGTTGACAACAAACAAACAACAAAAAACAGAAAATATAATGATGTATATAACCGGAATACAAAATTCCAAGAAAATACAAAATAGACAACTATGAGGATAACATAAGAAAATATTTACTGAATATTATAAATGATCAATACGTTGTATCTAGACAAGGAGGAACACAACAGGTATAGATGTAACTTTATAACCATGCTTATATTTAATTATTACAATCTAATTAAAAAGTAACGAATAGTTAATTAGTTTATTTTCATATGCATCAGTGCATGATGCGGTATTCCACATTACATTGCCTCTTGTTTCTCTTCTACTCGAATTGCTTTGCGAAGTCAGCCTCACATGTTACTAATTTGGCTTTGCTTATTAATATAACTTAATTTCTTAACTTTATTATGTACGAAGACAAACTAATATGAATGATTCCCAAAATAGGTAATGTGACGTGTTTGCCATTCCCCGAAGCTAATAAAGCATTTTAGTTTTGTTATGTAGTTGCCTTAAGCAATGGTAAAAGAATATTTGGAAAGTTGAATTAATTAATTAATAGAGAAGAATCTAACGCACCTAGTTCAACTAATCAGAGAGTTTTAGAACTTTCATTTTCGAATCACACATCAGAATTCAGAGATTCCATAAAATTCACATGGCAAAGTCAGACAAATTGACTGTAACAAAGCACTAATGCTTCTACGTACTAATTTCTCTTTTGAAGTGCCTGAGTACTGTCTAAGCTTGCCGAGATTCTATACGAGTCTCAATAACAGTAATTATCTATTTTTGACAGAATGAAATTTTATTTTTATTTTTAATTAGTAGTATATTAGGCAATTAAATAGGAGAATTGAATATGAACAAAAACATATTGAGCCAAAACCAAAAAACTAGAAAATAAATTATCTTTTTTTAAATTTGTACCGTGATAAATATGCATTTTTGAAATATTAAATCTACACTAGATCTTTTCATACGGCAGTTGTCAACGATATCAATCACTAATAGCGATTAAATGTTGTTCGTTTGGCAGTCAATAACGATAGTGATAGCGATCAATCACAAAGATCAATCTCATTGATTAATTGATGAAATTTTTGATCGCTAATTTTTTTAACGATTCAATCAAAAATCCTCAATTGATGTAAATAGTCGTGCAACTGCGAAACGAACAACATGACCGATTAATTTTTAATATAAATTTATTAAATAATAAATTAAAATTAAATATAAACTTAAAATAAATCAAAATAAACTAAAACTATATAATACTAAATTTTAAAAGAAAAATAAGTAACATAACATAATAATAAAATAAATAAATATTAAAATTTTTAAAAAGAAAAAAAAACTAAATATATTATAGTTTTAGAAAAAGTAATATACTAAATTTTAAAAGAAAAAGTTAACAAAACATAAGAATAAAAATAAAATAAATAAATATTAATATTTTTTTAAAGAAACTAAAATAAATAAAAATATAATTATATATTTTTAATAAAAATTATATTAAGTAAAATAAAAATATATAATAATGAATTCTGAACGAAAAGAAATAAAAATTATATAAAATTAAATTTAAAAGATAATGAATAAAATAAAAATAAAAAATAAACTTAAAATATATCTAAAATATAAGTAAATAAATAAATCACAGAAATAGAAATAAAATATAAAAACTCAATATAAATAATAAAAATGAAGTAAGATTTAATTAAAAATAATTTAAATTTTCTTAGAAAATTTAAACTATAAATTAGCTATAAATAAATATAACTTAAAGTAAATTAAAATAAATTTTAAATTCTTAAACTTAAATAATATTTAAATTAAAAAATTGAAATGAGATTAATATTTTTTTTATCATCAGTAACGATAACGATAATAAAACAAACAATATTGCGATCAATTGTAGCGATTAGTCGCTCAGTTGCAGTGATTTTCAAAAATATATATCGCTCATCGTTATCACTAGCAATTGTGAGACGAACAGAACCAGTATACATACGAAAGCAGCATTACTACTGGTTTTATTTTAACGTTTTGAATCAAATAGTGTTTCTATGTACACATTTCTATCGAATTATTTAATACAATTAATTTTCATATATTTTTTTTTGATCATCGTTTTTCCTAAATTAATGGGTGACGATAACTTTCATGGCAATCAAATGATGCTCGTTATTTTGAATCAATAGTATTTTCTATATCGATGGTTAAAGTATGGCATAGGCAAAATATCTCGACCCGAAAAACCAAACTAAAACCAACCTCAATTCAGAGGTAACTAATCGAATCAGACCTAACGTAAATACTCAAAAAGTTCTTAAATAACTATATTCGAATAATTAGTACCAAATCTGATCCAAATCAAGAATCGAACGGATATTTAAAAATATTTGAATACAGATATATATCCAAAAATATTAGTTATAATAGTACTTGTAATTAACCTAAATATCCAAAATTGTAATAATTAACTCAAATATAATAGTTATTTTTGGATAATTTACATATTTTCGAATATTTTCTGATAATATTGAATAATTTAGGTACAAAATAATGAATATTTTAAATAAAAATATAATCTTATTTAAAATAATATTTGATTTATTTTGCATACATATAGTTTGTATAACAATTTAAAATTTATAAACAAATGAAAATATGTTTTACTAGTTATTATGATTTATATATTTTAGAATTATTTATATCCTTGGATAAACACTGAAGAGTCACCTAATAAGGTGATGTATCAACGCACCAAAAAAAAAAAAATAAGGTGATGTATCAACCTATAGAAAAACAATTATAATATTATAATGTTGATTTGATGATTGATCTTTTTTAATAGAACATATTAAAAAAAATACACAAGAATATGTTACAAAACGGGGTAGAATAATGAAACATGCATAAGTTATTTTATTTAGAAGTAAAAATAAAATCAATGTCGCTAGCTGTCCCGACATGGTCTATAGCTCTTTTACTCTCTTACCATATACAACTTATATTATTAAATTTATGTCTTTTATGTTGGGCTGCTTTCAAATTTAAAATATTAACAATATGAATCATTAAATATATATAGTATTATATAGAATTTAAAATATAAGTTTATATAAAATTGATATAAACAATATTTTATTAAGTGATATATAATATAGATATTGATAATAATTGTTTTTAGTATAAAAACATATCTTTAAGTTTTATATAAACAGATAATTCAGTTAATCAAAAAATAGAAAAATAGAAAAATTGTACTAGAACATTACACGACTCTTTGTCTCGAAAATTATATCTTTCATATTTGAATTTTGTGCGACATTTTTTTAGAAGTTTTGGTTGACTGTTAACCTAAATAATACATATAACTAAATATTGGTGTGAGGATAGCATCTCCATAGTAAATGCAAATATATGGAGTTTGAATATCATTAAATAGAAATGTATATATATGATACTCATGTTTCTACAGCGGTTCCGTACGCCCACTCTACCCATCATAGCAAGATTAAGTCAATAAATGAATATCAGCAAAAATGTTCCTATCCTATCTCACGGTGAAACTCACCGATTATGCTACATAATCAAATAGTTTAGTAATACTAGTATTTTTTTTATAAAAAAAATTATTCATTTACACATTAAAAATATATATAAAAGACTTTTTTTTTTGTAAACATCTATCTGAGTTTTAGTTTTTTTTCTTTTTTAATTTGATAATTTTTCTCTCCTAATTTTTTTATACTTTTTGAAAATGCACTTGTTCACCTTCCGACATTTACTCTATTTCACGTTCTTTACTCAAATATAGTAAAAATCGATTTCATTTCATCTTCTTATACTTTTTTCTTTGATTATGTGCATGATCTTTTTCGTTTATTTGAGTATTAAAAAATATGTTACTAAAAGTTTATCTTCATATATAATTTTTTCTCTTATTTTAAATATTTCTTATATATTATAATCCTAAAAATTATATTACATATAATCTTTTATTTTGGTTTTTAAATGTGTGTAGTTTAAGAGCTCATTAAACATAATCTTAATTCCAAAATTTATTTTTCTGTCATTGCTTTCTTAAATTTAATATAAAAAAATTCTACAATCTTTTGCATTACTATTATACATAAACAAAAAACTTAAATTACTCTAATTTTAAATAGTATTCTCATTTTTTTTAACTTTTTAACTTTTTATGATTCATAAGATAAACTTTTTACTACTTTTAAAAAATTGATTATTTCCTAAAAAATTTAAAATTGTAATATATCCATATTTCTTTGAGAAAATTTTCACTTTTTTTAATTTAGAAAGTAATAAATCGGGTAAATAAAAATCTTGTATTTTATCTTTTTAGTATACTATGTATGTATATATATAATGCATTTGAAATGATATATGATCTTTATATTTTTTATTTTTGAATATTTATTTGTACTTTTAATACTTATAAAATACAGTCTCAAATTTTAATTTGTTATGAATAGTGAATTGTTTCTTATATAGCATAAATCTATACAATTATGTATTCATTTTTGTTATAAAATCTTTTTATTCTATTGTTTCTAATTTTAATTTTACCAAAATTTTACTTGAAATATATATATTTTTTATACTTCTCATGTTGTTGTTGTCATACCATTAATTATTTTGTATTAATTTATCAATCTTTATAAATAGAAGATAATAATATAAAATTATGTAAAATAATTAACTCATTAAAGTTTCACATTTTTGCTTGTTCTTTTACTTAATTTGTTTTGTATGTTTAAAAATTCAACTTATTTTAAGTAATAATAGTAAAACATAAATATATATGAAATGAAATCTTTAGATGTACTTAAATATTCAGATTTTGTTTGTTTAGCTGATTATTACTACTCAATTTTTATTTTAAATTTTATTTAATTTTTTAAAGTCAAAATTAATAATAATTTAATATAATTAATAATATTAAATGGTTTAAAGATTAAATTAGAATTTAATGTTAATATAATATGTTTTGTTTAGGTGAACACTTTAAAGGAGAAAACTCTCTAATTATATATACATATATTATTTTAATCACCTTAAAATAATTTCTGTTCAATAAACTTAAAAATTTTAACATTTCAAATTTTTTGTATGTTTAAAAATTCAAATTATGTTAACTAATAATAGTAATATAAAATATATATTAAATAAAATATTTTAGATGTACTTAAATGTTCAGATTTGTTTTTGTTTAGCTGGTTATTATTACTCATTTTGTATTTTAAATTTATTTAAATCTGTATTAGTTAAAAATAAAAATAATTAAAAAATTATTAAATGGTTTAAAGATTAAAATAGAATTTATTGTTTATATGGCTTTATTTTGGTGGGCACTTTAAATACAGAGAAAACTCTTTATTCTTGAGGATTTAGGAAAAAATATAATTAGTTCAGCTTAACATTAATTTCTAAAAAAAAACTTCAATTTATTTTGTTTGGTTTTTGATCTAAAGAAATATGAAATATACGAACTTAAGGTCCTAAACTTTTATGTTAGAAAAAAAAAGTTTTAAATAATTTGGTTAGCACAATGAATAAAGGAGCTTTTACTTATTCACTATCTTGACTTTGCAACACTTGATCGAAATCATAAGATTTTTGACATGATATTAACTTTTAAGGTATTCAATTAATGATTAGGATCGATTAACATTTTCAGAATATGGAAAGCCACATAAGATATGTTAGAAAAAAAGATTTTATACCTTAGTATTCAACTTATCCTTAAACCCTTTGTTAAGATAGCTAGACTTAAACTCAGTAAGAAAAAAAGCTAGATATACGAAAACTCTTTATGGAAGATTCCTTCGACGAGACATAGTTGCAAAGTAGTTGCGTAGATTAGTTAGATATTTAATAGAACGAATTAGTATTATATATATGACCAAAATATAAAATACGAAAAAAAGAAAAAAAAATGCTGACAGAAGTCAGCTATTAGGCTCAAAGGAATACGGCTCTTCCATCAATACTAGCATTTGTTTTACAACGCTTTAAAATAGTTGAAATCCCATTAATGTTTAATGTTTAACACAAGCACATTTTTTTAAGTATACGCAATTTATCTCAATAGTACATTGATATGTGCAAGGTCATACGTTGCTATTCTTTTTCTATATGTTTTTGAATTGTTTTTGAGTTTTGAGCTTAGTCAATTTTGTATATAATATATACGTTTATTTAAGCAAAGACCTATATATTGACGACTAATTAAAAATCGGGCTCATCCCAAAAGGGAGACCTTCTAAAATCGAGTTACAACTTACTAGTATATAAGAAAAACGAGTTTCGCATTCTTTCTCTTTTTGGAAACACAAAACTATTAATTTTTAAAAATGGAACATTTATTAGAAAATAGTAGTAATTTACATGAAAAAAAAAATCATGGAATGTATTAGTTGATGTTTCAGAAAAAGTGCTAATTTATTTATAAAGAAAAATTATATAATAACTATAACGCTCCAATTGCTGGTATTAATAAGTTTATGTTTCTACGTCTTATTTTAGATCTATGAATCTATTCTTATTCGATGATCGGTATGTTATTTTTTAAAAACTCGAATAATTTATTTATTGAAATTATAATCATCACATTACCGTTTTCTATATTTTGTCTACATTCACACGGTACCGAAAATCACTTTTTGATAAATCGCTAATATTTAAATTATTCTAGTTAAAACACACTTAATTCTAGAGTTTTTTTTAAAATGTGTGCCCGAAATAAATACACTTTAATAACATAATTAATCAAATCAATTCTTTTAAATTTCTTCACATATAATAACTTGAACATATGACTAAACGTAATGGAAACATATATTTTCTTTATTAAGGTGAATTCATAGTCACTTAATGACTTTTTATCATGTCTATTCCACTTTCTATTACCGAAGCAAAACTTTTCTGAGACTTAGTTTCCTGTTAACAATAATCATGCAATATTAAGTTTATGATTATTTTATTTGGTGTCATCAATATATATTTTACTTTTGATCTTTATATCATTGAATATAGCGCTACCTTTATTTAACAAATAATTCCCCTCCTTAAATTATTTGATTTTAGAGATGATGTAATTACGAATGTCGTATACTAGCACCAACTTGCTAATTTATATTGACTTTTAAATAATGAGACAATGACAAAAACTGATTTTCTTTACGAAATATTATTATATATATGGCTAGAATTGGTCATTAGAAATCTGGATAACTAACCTGGTTAAGAAATTGTCTTCACTGTGCACTTTACTGATTAAAGTCGATTATAAACATATCACTGTTTAATATTTTTGAACTTAGAGATACTGTGTATCTGTAAGTTCACCCAAAAATAGATATATAGTTGTAGTCTGATGATTATTTTTCCTATTGGCAAAATCGATGACAGATACTACGTTATAGCTAGGATGCATACACAAAAAAGGTCTTGACAGTTACATAATATAATACATATAAATCTCAAACTTTGATTGGTGTTTTTCTCAAGAACGTACTTTCTGAATTTAATATAATTTTTAAAAAAGTATGTGAAATAGCTATGCAAATATATATATATATCAAATATTTTTTTAAACAGGATTTAATCCATTATAAAAAAATATGTTCTAAGTTATGGTGTTATGTTTAATTATATATCTAAATATCCTAAAGATGCAAATAAATCTCTCGAAATAGCACATCCATTTAGATCATATCGTTTTAGATGAAAATGGTTATAGATTAAATGTTTTGTAATCGTTTTTACATAGGGTTTTTTTTTTAATATAACTTTTCCTCCCTTATTATTGGTCAACTACTTTACGTCCGCTCAAGCCTTACATCTTTACTTTAAAATTTTCCCTAAAATTATATTTCCAAAAATCGAAATGATAATTCTTTTGTAAAACGCCCCAATAGTAACCTCAAAGGGCAACGTACGTATCATCTCAAATAAGAATACAAAAACTTCCAAATAGACCCCTATCGTACTTGTTTGATTCAAAACAACACCCCATGTTTATGTTTGCTAAACATAATGAACCCTTATGATTATATTCTATTACTAAAGATACTTATATCTTGATTAGTAACTAAGTTTAGTCAAAATCTAAATTAAGAAAATGAGTTAATGGGTTTTGAGAAGATAAAGTTAAGAGTATCTCCATACCAAAAAAGTGTTCTTGGAATAAAGAAAATTATTTGATGGCGGTGAATCGATTAGTGTAGAAATTAAAAAGGGTAGGATCATCAAGTTTATTCATCACGATATAATATTGTCTGATGAAAAGGCAAACCTAAATTGATGTTACTTAGAGAGAGAAAGAAGACAACCCATGACTTCCGCATTAGTTGGATTCAATTAAAGATTTAATTAGAGGCCAAAACTTGAAGCTAATCATTGTATTTGGATGATAATATTAATAATTATGGGCTCACTAATTATAAGCATTTGTGGTGATTATCGCTTATACTATATATACTTGGTTAATAAATAACATTTTATTCTCCAAACTATATATTAATGTTATCATCAATATCGTTTCAATAATGGTTTTTTGGTATCACATCGTTCCAATAATTAGATCCACAACTGTAAAACTCTAATTAAGAAGTTTCATAACTTTCATTTTATATGTGCCGAAACGTATATACATACATATATATATATATATATATATATATGAGTATATAACATGAAAGTATTATCTATATATTATTTAATTATTATAGATGGTAAAGTTATAGTTTTTCAGATGAAAATTAGCAATAGAAGAGTCCCAGTCTTTGTGGTCCAAACCCTTATTCCTAGGTTTCTCCTTATAAATACCAAAACAAGGACAACTAAATAGACGAGGAGAATAAAAAGTGTAAATTAATTGTTTATTGAAACGAAGGCTTAATGATGCTTGACGATTAAGGTTCTGATAAAAGGTTGGAATTTTTTTTTTTTTTTTTTTGGTTATCACTATGCAAAAATACAGATAAAGTGTCCATTAAAATAAATTATTAGTATAATATTAAACAGTAAACTATATCAGTTTATTTTCGTGTGTATAATGTAAAAACTGATTTCATAAATTATAGTATCAGAATCATCAAACTACAAATATTACATATATATATATACTAATATGAATAAAACTAGTATTAATCGTTTGAATTTAAAAATTTCAGTATATTTATTAAAATTGTTCAAATTGATAAACTGATAACAAAGGAGAACAACGTTGGTGCCCAACATTAAGGCGAAAAATAAAAATAACGTTGGTATCTAACAACAACAACATTGGTATTTATTCTATAACAAAAACAAAGAAAAAGAAACATCACTCTAATTATATTTATATGTATAATATAAAACGCTTTACCAAAAACAAACAATACATAGCTATAACACCTAAATGAGTTAGGGCTGAGCTGTCATGTTTGGATTGATTAGTGATAATAAAAAGCGAACGTAGAATGGGAGCCACGAACAAGTCGCAAGATAAGAAAAAATAAAGGTAAATTAGTTATTTATGAAAATAAAATATAAAAAAACACTAACACACTATTTGTTTAATCAAAAGTTTTTTGTGAGACTCTTTAATTTTAGTTTTACATATGAACAAATTAAGCTTGGCAAAGCGTAGATCTGAGTCAGACGATAATGTTTTTTTGAGACAAATAAAGTTAGGTTCCCTACATTTTCTAGTATTATCTCCACATGATCACACCAATACACACATAGTATACTCCTTAATAATCGTATATATATAAACATTTATTCTCCAAACCACTAACACAAATTTAAGGGGAGAAAAGAAACGTACTTCATTCTCTGGACAAAACCCTCAATCAAAGAAACAAAACTGAACATGGAAGATCAGTTTCCTAAAATAGAAACTAGCTTCATGCATGAAAAGCTCTTGTCTTCTGGTTTCTATGGGATCTTAAGTTCTTCTACGCCAGCGCAACTTCTCGGTGTTCCAATAATCTTGGAAGGTATGAAATCTACTCTTCCTCTTTCTTCGTCTCAAAGCTACTTTGTGTCTCCTCATGAGCTCACTTCTTCTATTCATCAACAATCTCCGATAGCTTCTGTTCCTTGGAACTTTCTTGATTCTTTTCCTCAATCTCAACGTCCTGATCTTCATCATCCTTCTAAACCCCCAAATCTTACCTTGTTCCTTAAAGAACCAAAGCTTCTAGAACTTTCTCAATCCAATAGTAACATGAACCCTTACCATAACTATACCCCCAACTCTCTCCATCACTCAGATCAAAACAGAAACGAGTGGGTCGAAATCAATAAAACCCTAACCAACTATCCTTCAAAAGGGTTTGGAAACTACTGGCTAAGCACCACCAAGACTCAGCCTATGAAGCTTGCGTCAGGGACAAGAACAAGAAAAGTTGTTCAGACGACAACACCAACGAAGCTGTATAGAGGAGTGAGACAAAGACACTGGGGCAAATGGGTTGCTGAGATTAGGCTTCCAAGGAATAGAACTCGTGTTTGGCTCGGAACTTTTGAGACAGCTGAGCAAGCCGCAATGGATGTCTCCACTTTGGGAGAAGAAGGAGAAGGAGAAGGAGAGTTACCGGAACTTATTACTTGGGAGGAGGAGATTTGTTGAATCTTTGACTCCAAAAGCGAGGCGATCATACATCGCAAGGAACCGGACTTGAGTTGGTGTTTTAGGTCGGGAAAGTTGAGGTGTGCGTACTCGCCACGCAGGATATACGCTGCAGTATCGTAAGCGCTTACTGATGGAGTGTAGTGTTGGGACACAAACATCAAATTTGCAAAATGCAGTAAAACGGGAATCAGACAACAAGAGCAAAGCTCAAGTCTAACTACATTACCCAATTTCAACCATTCTAACAGAATTAGTGAAACATAAACTCAGAGACACAAGAACTACAATGTCCCCAAAAGGGACAATATAATTGCATGTATATACTTCTTAACAGATCAAGGAAAGACCAAATAAGATTTCGTTACAAGCTGGTTAGAGCATACGCTGATCCAATCATGCCTTCAGATACAGCGATACCTGTTCCTCAACCTATAATTAACCAACCGTGCCTACCTACGATTGTTGTAAACCCGCCAGGAAGGCCCAAGAAAATTAGGATTAAATCATCGTTGGAAGCTGCTATTGGAAATAAACGCCATAGGAAGCAACACGCATGTTCAAGATGTAATCAAATTGGACATAATTCAACGACTTGTCCAGCGTAGTATTGTTGGGATGTTCATGTTGCAATCATGACATATCATATCAAAATATTTTTAATTGTGTTACAAATCAGTCTTCCATAAATCAGCCTTCCCTAAATCAGCCGTGACGTGTGTTATAACTAATTCGGAATATATAATGATCGGTTTATTTGGTTGAGTTATTATAACGACCTGGCCGACTTAACATATTTGTAATTTTCCATTAGATAACGGAAATTCATTTGTGCGAAACATTTGTAAATTACAGTCACGAAACCATTGCAAAAGTAATAAGAAATAACTTAGAAATAACTTATGAAGAAAACATCAGAATACATAAACTACTAGGAAATTCAAAAACATTAAGGTCATGTTCGTTTTTGTATCCAGATGCTATATCTGGATGCAAATGCTCAAATGCTGTTCGTTTTTTTGCTTTTAGTTCAGCATCTGAATACAACATCTAGATGCAAAATCTAGAATATCTAAAAAATCTGGATATTTGGGATGCTGAAAAATGTAGAGTTTGGATGCAAATTCTGCATCTAAAAAAATAAAGAAAAATAACCTTTAATAGAAAAGAAATCTATGTTTTTCCGCGAAAACCACAAATTTATGTTTTTCCGCGAAAACCACAAATCTGTATTTTTCCGTCAAACCATAATTCCACATTTTTCTTTTAAATCTGTAAATCCATATTTTTCGCCAAAATTTTGATATTACAATTATTAAAATTTATATTTTTATTAAAATTATAAATCTAAACTTGATATTTAATTATTTTAATCTTTTTATATTTTGTACTAGAATAACTATAAAAAAAAAAATTAATTGAAACATTTTTTTTTGTCATAAATGATAATTTTCATTCAGATTTTTTGATAAATTCAAAAACAAACAATAGTGCATCCAGATTAAGAAACGAACATGGCCTAAACTACGTAATAGCGTTCTTCATTCATCATCTGAGCTCGTATCCTCCGAGACCCCAAATTCATCCCAGTCGAACTCTGTCACCTTGCATGCGCCCATCGCCATACCCACCATATTGTACTCCTCGTCCACCATACGGATCTCTTCATCGATGTTAAATCTAGGCTTCTTCACTCTCTCTAACATATTTCGTTTCGCTAGCTTCAGGATGAATTTTTTATCCAACTCGTGTGTTTCTTCTCTCTCTCTAATTATGGCCTTTATGATATCGATTACCTTTTTCAACATTTGTGCTCCGCTCATCACCTTCACACGAAGATCGGAAAAGGAACTTCATGTCCCCAGATGCATAAAACAAGATTTTAATGAGTAAGAATGGTCATAACAATGAATACCACTAAAAATATGCATTGTGGGACACCTAAATGACATATGAGAAGCGTAAAAACCTTGTTTCTCATTCATTGAGAGACACCGTTAATCAACCAAATCCAATAACCAAAAAAGAGGAATATGAACTAAAAGAGTTCCATGAAAATCAGAAAACGAACTTCATGTCCCCAAATACATAAAACAGAATTTTAATGAGTAAGAATGGTCCTAACAATGAATACCACTAAAAATATGCATTGTGGGACACCTAAATGACAAATGAGAAGCATAAAAACCATGTTTCTCATGCATTGAGAGACACCGTTAATCAACCAAATCCAATAAACAAAAAAAGAGGAATCTGGAACTAAAATGAATCCCATGAAGATCGGAAAAGGAACTTCCTGTCCCCAAATGCATAAAACAAGATTTTAATGAGTAAGAATGGTCCTAACAATGAATACCACTAAAAATATGCATTGTGGGACACCTAAATGAGAATGAGAAGCGTAAAAACCTTGTTTCTCATTCATTGAGAGACACCGTTAATCAACCAAATCCAATAAACAAAAAAGAGGAATCTGGAAATAAAATGAGTCCCATGAAGATCGGAAAAGGAACTTCATGTCCCCAAATGCATAAAACAGAATTTTAATGAGTAAGAATGGTCCTAACAATGAATACCACTAAAAATATGCATTGTGGGACACCTAAATGACAAATGAGAAGCGTAAAAACCTTGTTTCTCATGCATTGAGAGACACCGTTAATCAACCAAATCCAATAAACAAAAAAGAGGAATCTGGAAATAAAATGAGTCCCATGAAGATCGGAAAAGGAACTTCATGTCCCCAAATGCATAAAACAGAATTTTAATGAGTAAGAAAGTCATAACAATGAATACCACTAAAAATATGCATTGTGGGACACCTAAATGACAAATGAGAAGCGTAAAAACCTTGTTTCTCATTCATTGAGAGACACCGTTAATCAACCAAATCCAATAAACAAAAAAAGGAATCTGGAACTAAAATGAGTCCCATGAAGATCAGAAAAGGAACTTCATGTCCCCAAATGCATAAAACAGAATTTTAATGAGTAAGAATGGTCCTAACAATGAATACCACTAAAAATATGCATTGTGGGACACCTAAATGACAAATGAGAAGCGTAAAAACCTTGTTTCTCATCATTGAGAGACACCGTTAATCAACCAAATCCAATAAACAAAAAAGAGAATCTGGAACTAAAATGAGTCCATGAAGATCGAAAAGGAACTTCATGTCCCCAAATGCATAAAACAGAATTTTAATGAGTAAGAATGGTCATAACAATGAATACCACTAAAAATATGCATTGTGGGACACCTAAATGACAATGAGAAGCGTAAAAACCTTGTTTCTCATTCATTGAGAGACACCGTTAATCAACCAAATCCAATAAACAAAAAAGAGGAATCTGGAATAAAATGAATCCCATGAAGATCGGAAAAGGAACTTCATGTCCCCAAATGCATAAAACAGAATTTTAATGAGTAAGAATGGTCATAACAATGAATACCACTAAAAATATGCATTGTGGGACACCTAAATGACAATGAGAAGCGTAAAAACCTTGTTTCTCATTCATTGAGAGACACCGTTAATCAACCAAATCCAATAACAAAAAAGAGGAATCTGGAATAAAATGATCCCATGAAGATCGGAAAAGGAACTTCATGTCCCCAAATGCATAAAACAGAATTTTAATGAGTAAGAATGGTCTAACAATGAATACCACTAAAAATATGCATTGTGGGACACCTAAATGACAATGAGAAGCGTAAAAACCTTGTTTCTCATTCATTGAGAGACACCGTTAATCAACCAAATCCAATAACCAAAAAAGAGGAATATGGAACTAAAATGATCCCATGAAGATCGGAAAAGGAACTTCATGTCCCCAAATCATAAAACAGAATTTTAATGAGTAAGAATGGTCCTAACAATGAATACCACTAAAAATATGCATTGTGGGACACCTAAATGACAATGAGAAGCGTAAAAACCTTGTTTCTCATTCATTGAGAGACACCGTTAATCAACCAAATCCAATAAACAAAAAAGAGGAATCTGGAACTAAAATGAATCCCATGAAGATCGGAAAAGGAACTTCATGTCCCCAAATGCATAAAACAGATTTTAATGAGTAAGAATGGTCCTAACAATGAATACCACTAAAAATATGCATTGTGGGACACCTAAATGACGAATGAGAAGCGTAAAAACCTTGTTTCTCATTCATTGAGAGACACCGTTAATCAACCAAATCCAATAAACAAAAAAGAGGAATCTGGAACTAAAATGAGTCCCATGAAGATCGGAAAAGGAACTTCATGTCCCCAAATGCATAAAACAGAATTTTAATGAGTAAGAATGGTCCTAACAATGAATACCACTAAAAATATGCATTGTGGGACACCTAAATGACAAATGAGAAGCATAAAAACCTTGTTTCTCATTCATTGAGAGACACCGTTAATCAACCAAATCCAATAAACAAAAAAGAGGAATCTGGAAATAAAATGAGTCCCATGAAGATCGGAAAAGGAACTTCATGTCCCCAAATGCATAAAACAGAATTTTAATGAGTAAGAATGGTCCTAACAATGAATACCACTAAAAATATGCATTGTGGGACACCTAAATGACAATGAGAAGCGTAAAAACCTTGTTTCTCATTCATTGAGAGACACCGTTAATCAACCAAATCCAATAAACAAAAAAGAGGAATCTGGAAATAAAATGAATCCCATGAAGATCGGAAAAGGAACTTCATGTCCCCAAATGCATAAAACAGAATTTTAATGAGTAAGAATGGTCCTAACAATGAATACCACTAAAAATATGCATTGTGGGACACCTAAATGACATATGAGAAGCGTAAAAACCTTGTTTCTCATTCATTGAGAGACACCGTTAATCAACCAAATCCAATAAACAAAAAAGAGGAATCTGGAAATAAAATGAGTCCCATGAAGATCGGAAAAGGAACTTCATGTCCCCAAATGCATAAAACAAGATTTTAATGAGTAAGAATGGTCCTAACAATGAATACCACTAAAAATATGCATTGTGGGACACCTAAATGACAATGAGAAGCGTAAAAACCTTGTTTCTCATTCATTGAGAGACACCGTTAATCAACCAAATCCAATAACCAAAAAAGAGGAATCTGGAACTAAAATGAGTCCCATGAAAATCAGAAAAGGAACTTCATGTCCCCAAATGCATAAAACAGAATTTTAATGAGTAAGAATGGTCCTAACAATGAATACCACTAAAAATATGCATTGTGGGACACCTAAATGACAAATGAGAAGCGTAAAAACCTTGTTTCTCATTCATTGAGAGACACCGTTAATCAACCAAATCCAATAAACAAAAAAGAGGAATCTGGAACTAAAATGATCCCATGAAGATCGGAAAAGGAACTTCATGTCCCCAAATGCATAAAACAAGATTTTAATGAGTAAGAATGGTCCTAACAATGAATACCACTAAAAATATGCATTGTGGGACACCTAAATGACGAATGAGAAGCGTAAAAACCTTGTTTCTCATTCATTGAGAGACACCGTTAATCAACCAAATCCAATAAACAAAAAAGAGGAATCTGGAACTAAAATGAGTCCCATGAAGATCGGAAAAGGAACTTCATGTCCCCAAATGCATAAAACAGAATTTTAATGAGTAAGAATGGTCCTAACAATGAATACCACTAAAAATATGCATTGTGGGACACCTAAATGACAATGAGAAGCGTAAAAACCTTGTTTCTCATTCATTGAGAGACACCGTTAATCAACCAAATCCAATAAACAAAAAAGAGGAATCTGGAATAAAATGAGTCCCATGAAGATCGGAAAAGGAACTTCATGTCCCCAAATGCATAAAACAGAATTTTAATGAGTAAGAATGGTCCTAACAATGAATACCACTAAAAATATGCATTGTGGGACACCTAAATGACAATGAGAAGCGTAAAAACCTTGTTTCTCATTCATTGAGAGACACCGTTAATCAACCAAATCCAATAAACAAAAAAGAGGAATCTGGAAATAAAATGAATCCCATGAAGATCGGAAAAGGAACTTCATGTCCCCAAATGCATAAAACAGATTTTAATGAGTAAGAATGGTCCTAACAATGAATACCACTAAAAATATGCATTGTGGGACACCTAAATGACAATGAGAAGCGTAAAAACCTTGTTTCTCATTCATTGAGAGACACCGTTAATCAACCAAATCCAATAACAAAAAAGAGGAATCTGGAACTAAAATGAGTCCATGAAGATCGGAAAAGGAACTTCATGTCCCCAAATGCATAAAACAGAATTTTAATGAGTAAGAATGGTCTAACAATGAATACCACTAAAAATATGCATTGTGGGACACCTAAATGACAATGAGAAGCGTAAAAACCTTGTTTCTCATTCATTGAGAGACACCGTTAATCAACCAAATCCAATAAACAAAAAAGAGGAATCTGGAACTAAAATGAGTCCCATGAAGATCAGAAAAGGAACTTCATGTCCCCAAATGCATAAAACAGAATTTTAATGAGTAAGAATGGTCCTAACAATGAATACCACTAAAAATATGCATTGTGGGACACCTAAATGACAATGAGAAGCGTAAAAACCTTGTTTCTCATTCATTGAGAGACACCGTTAATCAACCAAATCCAATAAACAAAAAAGAGGAATCTGGAACTAAAATGAGTCCATGAAGATCGGAAAAGGAACTTCATGTCCCCAAATGCATAAAACAGAATTTTAATGAGTAAGAATGGTCCTAACAATGAATACCACTAAAAATATGCATTGTGGGACACCTAAATGACGAATGAGAAGCGTAAAAACCTTGTTTCTCATTCATTGAGAGACACCGTTAATCAACCAAATCCAATAAACAAAAAAGAGGAATCTGGAACTAAAATGAGTCCCATGAAGATCAGAAAAGGAACTTCATGTCCCCAAATGCATAAAACAGAATTTTAATGAGTAAGAATGGTCCTAACAATGAATACCACTAAAAATATGCATTGTGGGACACCTAAATGACAATGAGAAGCGTAAAAACCTTGTTTCTCATTCATTGAGAGACACCGTTAATCAACCAAATCCAATAAACAAAAAAGAGGAATCTGGAACTAAAATGAGTCCCATGAAGATCGGAAAAGGAACTTCATGTCCCCAAATGCATAAAACAGAATTTTAATGAGTAAGAATGGTCCTAACAATGAATACCACTAAAAATATGCATTGTGGGACACCTAAATGACGAATGAGAAGCGTAAAAACCTTGTTTCTCATTCATTGAGAGACACCGTTAATCAACCAAATCCAATAAACAAAAAAGAGGAATCTGGAACTAAAATGAGTCCCATGAAGATCAGAAAAGGAACTTCATGTCCCCAAATGCATAAAACAGAATTTTAATGAGTAAGAATGGTCCTAACAATGAATACCACTAAAAATATGCATTGTGGGACACCTAAATGACGAATGAGAAGCGTAAAAACCTTGTTTCTCATTCATTGAGAGACACCGTTAATCAACCAAATCCAATAAACAAAAAAGAGGAATCTGGAACTAAAATGAGTCCCATGAAGATCGGAAAAGGAACTTCATGTCCCCAAATGCATAAAACAGAATTTTAATGAGTAAGAATGGTCCTAACAATGAATACCACTAAAAATATGCATTGTGGGACACCTAAATGACAATGAGAAGCGTAAAAACCTTGTTTCTCATTCATTGAGAGACACCGTTAATCAACCAAATCCAATAAACAAAAAAGAGGAATCTGGAACTAAAATGATCCCATGAAGATCGGAAAAGGAACTTCATGTCCCCAAATGCATAAAACAGAATTTTAATGAGTAAGAATGGTCCTAACAATGAATACCACTAAAAATATGCATTGTGGGACACCTAAATGACAATGAGAAGCGTAAAAACCTTGTTTCTCATTCATTGAGAGACACCGTTAATCAACCAAATCCAATAAACAAAAAAGAGGAATCTGGAACTAAAATGAGTCCATGAAGATCGGAAAAGGAACTTCATGTCCCCAAATGCATAAAACAGAATTTTAATGAGTAAGAATGGTCCTAACAATGAATACCACTAAAAATATGCATTGTGGGACACCTAAATGACAATGAGAAGCGTAAAAACCTTGTTTCTCATTCATTGAGAGACACCGTTAATCAACCAAATCCAATAAACAAAAAAGAGGAATATGGAACTAAAATGAGTCCCATGAAGATCAGAAAAGGAACTTCATGTCCCCAAATGCATAAAACAGATTTTAATGAGTAAGAATGGTCCTAACAATGAATACCACTAAAAATATGCATTGTGGGACACCTAAATGACGAATGAGAAGCGTAAAAACCTTGTTTCTCATTCATTGAGAGACACCGTTAATCAACCAAATCCAATAAACAAAAAAGAGGAATCTGGAACTAAAATGAGTCCCATGAAGATCAGAAAAGGAACTTCATGTCCCCAAATGCATAAAACAGAATTTTAATGAGTAAGAATGGTCCTAACAATGAATACCACTAAAAATATGCATTGTGGGACACCTAAATGACGAATGAGAAGCGTAAAAACCTTGTTTCTCATTCATTGAGAGACACCGTTAATCAACCAAATCCAATAAACAAAAAAGAGGAATCTGGAACTAAAATGAGTCCCATGAAGATCAGAAAAGGAACTTCATGTCCCCAAATGCATAAAACAGAATTTTAATGAGTAAGAATGGTCCTAACAATGAATACCACTAAAAATATGCATTGTGGGACACCTAAATGACGAATGAGAAGCGTAAAAACCTTGTTTCTCATTCATTGAGAGACACCGTTAATCAACCAAATCCAATAAACAAAAAAGAGGAATCTGGAACTAAAATGAGTCCCATGAAGATCAGAAAAGGAACTTCATGTCCCCAAATGCATAAAACAGAATTTTAATGAGTAAGAATGGTCCTAACAATGAATACCACTAAAAATATGCATTGTGGGACACCTAAATGACGAATGAGAAGCGTAAAAACCTTGTTTCTCATTCATTGAGAGACACCGTTAATCAACCAAATCCAATAAACAAAAAAGAGGAATCTGGAACTAAAATGAGTCCCATGAAGATCAGAAAAGGAACTTCATGTCCCCAAATGCATAAAACAGAATTTTAATGAGTAAGAATGGTCCTAACAATGAATACCACTAAAAATATGCATTGTGGGACACCTAAATGACGAATGAGAAGCGTAAAAACCTTGTTTCTCATTCATTGAGAGACACCGTTAATCAACCAAATCCAATAAACAAAAAAGAGGAATCTGGAACTAAAATGAGTCCATGAAGATCAGAAAAGGAACTTCATGTCCCCAAATGCATAAAACAGAATTTTAATGAGTAAGAATGGTCCTAACAATGAATACCACTAAAAATATGCATTGTGGGACACCTAAATGACAATGAGAAGCGTAAAAACCTTGTTTCTCATTCATTGAGAGACACCGTTAATCAACCAAATCCAATAAACAAAAAAGAGGAATCTGGAACTAAAATGAGTCCCATGAAGATCGAAAAGGAACTTCATGTCCCCAAATGCATAAAACAGAATTTTAATGAGTAAGAATGGTCCTAACAATGAATACCACTAAAAATATGCATTGTGGGACACCTAAATGACAATGAGAAGCGTAAAAACCTTGTTTCTCATTCATTGAGAGACACCGTTAATCAACCAAATCCAATAAACAAAAAAGAGGAATCTGGAACTAAAATGAGTCCCATGAAGATCGGAAAAGGAACTTCATGTCCCCAAATGCATAAAACAGAATTTTAATGAGTAAGAATGGTCCTAACAATGAATACCACTAAAAATATGCATTGTGGGACACCTAAATGACAATGAGAAGCGTAAAAACCTTGTTTCTCATTCATTGAGAGACACCGTTAATCAACCAAATCCAATAAACAAAAAAGAGGAATCTGGAACTAAAATGATCCCATGAAGATCGGAAAAGGAACTTCATGTCCCCAAATGCATAAAACAGAATTTTAATGAGTAAGAATGGTCCTAACAATGAATACCACTAAAAATATGCATTGTGGGACACCTAAATGACAATGAGAAGCGTAAAAACCTTGTTTCTCATTCATTGAGAGACACCGTTAATCAACCAAATCCAATAAACAAAAAAGAGGAATATGGAACTAAAATGAGTCCATGAAGATCAGAAAAGGAACTTCATGTCCCCAAATGCATAAAACAGAATTTTAATGAGTAAGAATGGTCCTAACAATGAATACCACTAAAAATATGCATTGTGGACACCTAAATGACGAATGAGAAGCGTAAAAACCTTGTTTCTCATTCATTGAGAGACACCGTTAATCAACCAAATCCAATAAACAAAAAAGAGGAATCTGGAACTAAAATGAGTCCCATGAAGATCGGAAAAGGAACTTCATGTCCCCAAATGCATAAAACAGAATTTTAATGAGTAAGAATGGTCCTAACAATGAATACCACTAAAAATATGCATTGTGGGACACCTAAATGACAATGAGAAGCGTAAAAACCTTGTTTCTCATTCATTGAGAGACACCGTTAATCAACCAAATCCAATAAACAAAAAAGAGGAATCTGGAACTAAAATGAGTCCCATGAAGATCGGAAAAGGAACTTCATGTCCCCAAATGCATAAAACAGAATTTTAATGAGTAAGAATGGTCCTAACAATGAATACCACTAAAAATATGCATTGTGGGACACCTAAATGACGAATGAGAAGCGTAAAAACCTTGTTTCTCATTCATTGAGAGACACCGTTAATCAACCAAATCCAATAAACAAAAAAGAGGAATCTGGAAATAAAATGAGTCCCATGAAGATCGGAAAAGGAACTTCATGTCCCCAAATGCATAAAACAGAATTTTAATGAGTAAGAATGGTCCTAACAATGAATACCACTAAAAATATGCATTGTGGGACACCTAAATGACAATGAGAAGCGTAAAAACCTTGTTTCTCATTCATTGAGAGACACCGTTAATCAACCAAATCCAATAAACAAAAAAGAGGAATCTGGAACTAAAATGAGTCCCATGAAGATCAGAAAAGGAACTTCATGTCCCCAAATGCATAAAACAGAATTTTAATGAGTAAGAATGGTCCTAACAATGAATACCACTAAAAATATGCATTGTGGGACACCTAAATGACAATGAGAAGCGTAAAAACCTTGTTTCTCATTCATTGAGAGACACCGTTAATCAACCAAATCCAATAAACAAAAAAGAGGAATTGGAACTAAAATGAGTCCCATGAAGATCAGAAAAGGAACTTCATGTCCCCAAATGCATAAAACAGAATTTTAATGAGTAAGAATGGTCCTAACAATGAATACCACTAAAAATATGCATTGTGGGACACCTAAATGACGAATGAGAAGCGTAAAAACCTTGTTTCTCATTCATTGAGAGACACCGTTAATCAACCAAATCCAATAAACAAAAAAGAGGAATCTGGAACTAAAATGAGTCCCATGAAGATCAGAAAAGGAACTTCATGTCCCCAAATGCATAAAACAGAATTTTAATGAGTAAGAATGGTCCTAACAATGAATACCACTAAAAATATGCATTGTGGGACACCTAAATGACAATGAGAAGCGTAAAAACCTTGTTTCTCATTCATTGAGAGACACCGTTAATCAACCAAATCCAATAAACAAAAAAGAGGAATATGGAACTAAAATGAGTCCCATGAAGATCAGAAAAGGAACTTCATGTCCCCAAATGCATAAAACAGAATTTTAATGAGTAAGAATGGTCATAACAATGAATACCACTAAAAATATGCATTGTGGGACACCTAAATGACGAATGAGAAGCGTAAAAACCTTGTTTCTCATTCATTGAGAGACACCGTTAATCAACCAAATCCAATAAACAAAAAAGAGGAATCTGGAACTAAAATGAGTCCCATGAAGATCGGAAAAGGAACTTCATGTCCCCAAATGCATAAAACAAATTTTAATGAGTAAGAATGGTCCTAACAATGAATACCACTAAAAATATGCATTGTGGGACACCTAAATGACAATGAGAAGCGTAAAAACCTTGTTTCTCATTCATTGAGAGACACCGTTAATCAACCAAATCCAATAAACAAAAAAGAGGAATATGGAACTAAAATGAGTCCATGAAGATCAGAAAAGGAACTTCATGTCCCCAAATACATAAAACAGAATTTTAATGAGTAAGAATGGTCTAACAATGAATACCACTAAAAATATGCATTGTGGACACCTAAATGACAATGAGAAGCGTAAAAACCTTGTTTCTCATTCATTGAGAGACACCGTTAATCAACCAAATCCAATAAACAAAAAAGAGGAATCTGGAACTAAAATGAGTCCCATGAAGATCAGAAAAGGAACTTCATGTCCCCAAATGCATAAAACAGAATTTTAATGAGTAAGAATGGTCCTAACAATGAATACCACTAAAAATATGCATTGTGGGACACCTAAATGACGAATGAGAAGCGTAAAACCTTGTTTCTCATTCATTGAGAGACACCGTTAATCAACCAAATCCAATAAACAAAAAAGAGGAATCTGGAACTAAAATGAGTCCCATGAAGATCAGAAAAGGAACTTCATGTCCCCAAATGCATAAAACAGAATTTTAATGAGTAAGAATGGTCATAACAATGAATACCACTAAAAATATGCATTGTGGGACACCTAAATGACAATGAGAAGCGTAAAAACCTTGTTTCTCATTCATTGAGAGACACCGTTAATCAACCAAATCCAATAACCAAAAAAGAGGAATTGGAACTAAAATGAGTCCCATGAAGATCAGAAAAGGAACTTCATGTCCCCAAATGCATAAAACAGAATTTTAATGAGTAAGAATGGTCATAACAATGAATACCACTAAAAATATGCATTGTGGGACACCTAAATGACGAATGAGAAGCGTAAAAACCTTGTTTCTCATTCATTGAGAGACACCGTTAATCAACCAAATCCAATAACAAAAAAGAGGAATATGGAACTAAAATGAGTCCCATGAAGATCAGAAAAGAACTTCATGTCCCCAAATGCATAAAACAGAATTTTAATGAGTAAGAATGGTCCTAACAATGAATACCACTAAAAATATGCATTGTGGACACCTAAATGACGAATGAGAAGCGTAAAAACCTTGTTTCTCATCATTGAGAGACACCGTTAATCAACCAAATCCAATAAACAAAAAAGAGGAATCTGGAACTAAAATGAGTCCATGAAGATCGGAAAAGGAACTTCATGTCCCCAAATGCATAAAACAAATTTTAATGAGTAAGAATGGTCCTAACAATGAATACCACTAAAATATGCATTGTGGGACACCTAAATGACAATGAGAAGCATAAAAACCTTGTTTCTCATTCATTGAGAGACACCGTTAATCAACCAAATCCAATAAACAAAAAAGAGGAATCTGGAATAAAATGAGTCCCATGAAGATCGGAAAAGGAACTTCATGTCCCCAAATGCATAAAACAGATTTTAATGAGTAGAATGGTCCTAACAATGAATACCACTAAAAATATGCATTGTGGACACCTAAATGACGAATGAGAAGCGTAAAAACCTTGTTTCTCATTCATTGAGAGACACGTTAATCAACCAAAATCCAATAAACAAAAAAAGGAATTGGAATAAAATGATCCATGAAGATCGGAAAAGAACTTCTGTCCCCAAATGCATAAAACAAGATTTAATGAGTAAGAATGGTCCTAACAATGAATACCACTAAAAATATGCATTGTGGGACACCTAAATGACAATGAGAAGCGTAAAAACCTTGTTTCTCATTCATTGAGAGACACCGTTAATCAACCAAATCCAATAACAAAAAAGAGGAATCTGGAACTAAAATGAGTCCCATGAAGATCAGAAAAGGAACTTCATGTCCCCAAATGCATAAAACAGAATTTTAATGAGTAAGAATGTCCTAACAATGAATACCACTAAAAATATGCATTGTGGGACACCTAAATGACGAATGAGAAGCGTAAAAACCTTGTTTCTCATTCATTGAGAGACACCGTTAATCAACCAAATCCAATAACCAAAAAAGAGGAATATGTAACTAAAATGAGTCCCATGAAATCAGAAAACGAACTTCATGTCCCCAAATACATAAAACAGAATTTTAATGAGTAAGAATGGTCCTAACAATGAATACCACTAAAAATATGCATTGTGGGACACCTAAATGACAATGAGAAGCGTAAAAACCTTGTTTCTCATTCATTGAGAGACACCGTTAATCAACCAAATCCAATAAACAAAAAAGAGGAATCTGGAAATAAAATGAGTCCCATGAAGATCGGAAAAGGAACTTCATGTCCCCAAATGCATAAAACAGAATTTTAATGAGTAGAATGGTCTAACAATGAATACCACTAAAAATATGCATTGTGGGACACCTAAATGACATATGAGAAGCGTAAAAACCTTGTTTCTCATTCATTGAGAGACACCGTTAATCAACCAAATCCAATAAACAAAAAAGAGGAATCTGGAACTAAAATGAGTCCCATGAAGATCGGAAAAGGAACTTCATGTCCCCAAATGCATAAAACAGATTTTAATGAGTAAGAATGGTCCTAACAATGAATACCACTAAAAATATGCATTGTGGACACCTAAATGACGAATGAGAAGCGTAAAAACCTTGTTTCTCATTCATTGAGAGACACCGTTAATCAACCAAATCCAATAACAAAAAAGAGGAATATGTAACTAAAATGAGTTCCATGAAATCAGAAAACGAACTTCATGTCCCCAAATGCATAAAACAGAATTTTAATGAGTAAGAATGGTCTAACAATGAATACCACTAAAAATATGCATTGTGGACACCTAAATGACAATGAGAAGCGTAAAAACCTTGTTTCTCATTCATTGAGAGACACCGTTAATCAACCAAATCCAATAAACAAAAAAGAGGAATCTGGAACTAAAATGAGTCCCATGAAGATCAGAAAAGGAACTTCATGTCCCCAAATGCATAAAACAGAATTTTAATGAGTAAGAATGGTCTAACAATGAATACCACTAAAAATATGCATTGTGGGACACCTAAATGACAAATGAGAAGCGTAAAAACCTTGTTTCTCATTCATTGAGAGACACCGTTAATCAACCAAATCCAATAAACAAAAAAGAGGAATCTGGAACTAAAATGAGTCCCATGAAGATCGAAAAGGAACTTCATGTCCCCAAATGCATAAAACAGAATTTTAATGAGTAAGAATGGTCTAACAATGAATACCACTAAAAATATGCATTGTGGGACACCTAAATGACGAATGAGAAGCGTAAAAACCTTGTTTCTCATTCATTGAGAGACACCGTTAATCAACCAAATCCAATAAACAAAAAAGAGGAATATGGAACTAAAATGAGTCCATGAAGATCAGGAAAAGGAACTTCATGTCCCCAAATGCATAAAACAGAATTTTAATGAGTAGAATGGTCATAACAATGAATACCACTAAAAATATGCATTGTGGACACCTAAATGACGAATGAGAAGCGTAAAACCTTGTTTCTCATTCATTGAGAGACACCGTTAATCAACCAAATCCAATAACCAAAAAAGAGGAATATGGAACTAAAATGAGTCCCATGAAGATCAGAAAAGGAACTTCATGTCCCCAAATGCATAAAACAGAATTTTAATGAGTAAGAATGGTCCTAACAATGAATACCACTAAAAATATGCATTGTGGGACACCTAAATGACATATGAGAAGCGTAAAAACCTTGTTTCTCATTCATTGAGAGACACCGTTAATCAACCAAATCCAATAACCAAAAAAGAGGAATATGTAACTAAAATGAGTTCCATGAAAATCAGAAAACGAACTTCATGTCCCCAAATACATAAAACAGAATTTTAATGAGTAAGAATGGTCCTAACAATGAATACCACTAAAAATATGCATTGTGGGACACCTAAATGACAATGAGAAGCGTAAAAACCTTGTTTCTCATTCATTGAGAGACACCGTTAATCAACCAAATCCAATAAACAAAAAAGAGGAATCTGGAACTAAAATGAGTCCCATGAAGATCAGAAAAGGAACTTCATGTCCCCAAATGCATAAAACAGAATTTTAATGAGTAAGAATGGTCTAACAATGAATACCACTAAAAATATGCATTGTGGGACACCTAAATGACGAATGAGAAGCGTAAAAACCTTGTTTCTCATTCATTGAGAGACACCGTTAATCAACCAAATCCAATAAACAAAAAAGAGGAATCTGGAACTAAAATGAGTCCCATGAAGATCGGAAAAGGAACTTCATGTCCCCAAATGCATAAAACAGAATTTTAATGAGTAAGAATGGTCCTAACAATGAATACCACTAAAATATGCATTGTGGACACCTAAATGACGAATGAGAAGCGTAAAAACCTTGTTTCTCATTCATTGAGAGACACCGTTAATCAACCAAATCCAATAAACAAAAAAGAGGAATCTGGAACTAAAATGATCCCATGAAGATCGGAAAAGGAACTTCATGTCCCCAAATGCATAAAACAAATTTTAATGAGTAAGAATGGTCCTAACAATGAATACCACTAAAAATATGCATTGTAGGACACCTAAATGACGAATGAGAAGCGTAAAAACCTTGTTTCTCATTCATTGAGAGACACGTTAATAACCAAATCAATAAAAAAAGAGAATATGAACTAAAATGAGTCCCATGAAGATCGGAAAAGGAACTTCATGTCCCCAAATGCATAAAACAGAATTTTAATGAGTAAGAATGGTCCTAACAATGAATACCACTAAAAATATGCATTGTGGGACACCTAAATGACGAATGAGAAGCGTAAAAACCTTGTTTCTCATTCATTGAGAGACACCGTTAATCAACCAAATCCAATAAACAAAAAAGAGGACTATGGAACTAAAATGAGTTCCATGAAGATCAGAAAAGAACTTCATGTACCCAAATGCATAAAAACAGAATTTTAATGAGTAGAAAGATCATAACAATGAATACCACTAAAAATATGCATTGTGGACACCTAAATGACGAATGAGAAGCGTAAATACCTTGTTTCTCATTCATTGAGAGACACCGTTAATCAACCAAATCCAATAACCAAAAAAGAGGAATATGTAACTAAAATGAGTCCCATGAAAATCAGAAAACGAACTTCATGTCCCCAAATACATAAACAGAATTTTAATGAGTAAGAATGGTCCTAACAATGAATACCACTAAAAATATGCATTGTGGGACACCTAAATGACATATGAGAAGCGTAAAAACCTTGTTTCTCATTCATTGAGAGACACCGTTAATCAACCAAATCCAATAAACAAAAAAGAGGAATCTGGAAATAAAATGAGTCCCATGAAGATCGGAAAAGGAACTTCATGTCCCCAAATGCATAAAACAGAATTTTAATGAGTAAGAATGGTCATAACAATGAATACCACTAAAAATATGCATTGTGGGACACCTAAATGACGAATGAGAAGCGTAAATACCTTGTTTCTCATTCATTGAGAGACACCGTTAATCAACCAAATCCAATAAACAAAAAAAGAGGAATCTGGAACTAAAATGAATCCCATGAAGATCAGAAAAGGAACTTCATGTCCCCAAATGCATAAACAGAATTTAATGAGTAAGAATGGTCCTAACAATGAATACCACTAAAAATATGCATTGTGGGACACCTAAATGACAATGAGAAGCGTAAAAACCTTGTTTCTCATTCATGAGAGACACCGTTAATCAACCAAATCCAATAAACCAAAAAAGAGGAATTGAAACTAAAATGAGTCCCATGAAGATCGGAAAGGAACTTCATGTCCCCAAATGCATAAAACAGAATTTTAATGAGTAAGAATGGTCATAACAATGAATACCACTAAAATATGCATTGTAGGACACCTAAATGACAATGAGAAGCGTAAAAACCTTGTTTCTCATTCATTGAGAGACACCGTTAATCAACCAAATCAATAAAAAAAAGAGGAATATGGAACTAAAATGAGTCCATGAAGATCAGAAAAGGAACTTCATGTACCCAAATGCATAAAACAGAATTTTAATGAGTATGAAAGTCATAACAATGAATACCACTAAAAATATGCATTGTGGGACACCTAAATGACGAATGAGAAGCGTAAAAACCTTGTTTCTCATTCATTGAGAGACACCGTTAATCAACCAAATCCAATAACAAAAAAGAGGAATTTAACTAAAATGAGTCCCATGAAAATCAGAAAAGGAACTTCATGTCCCCAAATGCATAAACAGAATTTAATGAGTAAGAATGGTCATAACAATGAATACCACTAAAAATATGCATTGTGGGACACCTAAATGACAATGAGAAGCGTAAAAACCTTGTTTCTCATTCATTGAGAGACACCGTTAATCAACCAAATCCAATAACCAAAAAAGAGGAATATGTAACTAAAATGAGTCCCATGAAAATCAGAAAACGAACTTCATGTCCCCAAATACATAAAACAGAATATTAATGAGTAAGAATGGTCCTAACAATGAATACCACTAAAAATATGCATTGTGGGACACCTAAATGACAATGAGAAGCGTAAAACCTTGTTTCTCATTCATTGAGAGACACCGTTAATCAACCAAATCCAATAACAAAAAAGAGGAATATGTAACTAAAATGAGTCCATGAAAATCAGAAAACGAACTTCATGTCCCCAAATACATAAAACAGAATTTTAATGAGTAAGAATGGTCCTAACAATGAATACCACTAAAAATATGCATTGTGGACACCTAAATGACAATGAGAAGCGTAAAAACCTTGTTTCTCATTCATTGAGAGACACCGTTAATCAACCAAATCCAATAACAAAAAAGAGGAATCTGGAACTAAAATGAGTCCATGAAGATCGGAAAAGGAACTTCATGTCCCCAAATGCATAAAACAGAATTTTAATGAGTAAGAATGGTCCTAACAATGAATACCACTAAAAATATGCATTGTGGGACACCTAAATGACAATGAGAAGCGTAAAAACCTTGTTTCTCATTCATTGAGAGACACCGTTAATCAACCAAATCCAATAAACAAAAAAGAGGAATCTGGAACTAAAATGATCCCATGAAGATCGGAAAAGGAACTTCATGTCCCCAAATGCATAAAACAGAATTTTAATGAGTAAGAATGGTCCTAACAATGAATACCATTTCTCATTCATTGAGAGACACCGTTAATCAACCAATCCAATAAACAAAAAAGAGGAAATGTAACTAAAAAGATTCCATGAAGATCAGAAAAGGAACTTCATGTCCACAAATACATAAAACAGAATTTTAATGAGTAAGAATGGTCCTAACAATGAATACCACTAAAATATGCATTGTAGGACACCTAAATGACAATGAGAAGCGTAAAAACCTTGTTTCTCATTCATTGAGAGACACCGTTAATCAACCAAATCCAATAAACAAAAAAGAGGAATCTGGAACTAAAATGAAGTCCCATGAAGATCGGAAAAGGAACTTCATGTCCCCAAATGCGTAAAACTAAATTTTAATGAGTAAGAATGGTCATAACAATGAATACCACTAAAAATATGCATTGTGGGACACTAAATGAAATGAGAAGCGTAAAAACCTTGTTTCTCATTCATTGAGAGACACCGTTAATCAACCAAATCCAATAAAAAAAAAGAGGAACTATGAACTAAAATGAGTCCATGAAGATCAGAAAAGGAACTTCATGTCCCCAAATACATAAAACAGAATTTTAATGAGTAAGAATGGTCCTAACAATGAATACCACTAAAAATATGCATTGTGGGACACCTAAATGACAATGAGAAGCGTAAAAACCTTGTTTCTCATCATTGAGAGACACCGTTAATCAACCAAATCCAAAAACAAAAAAGAGGAATCTGGAACTAAAATGAGTCCCATGAAGATCGGAAAAGGAACTTCATGTCCCCAAATGTAAAACAAATTTTAATGAGTAAGAATGGTCTAACAATGAATACCACTAAAAATATGCATTGTGGGACACCTAAATGACGAATGAGAAGCGTAAAACCTTG